>PVIJ01008741.1:0-71806 GCA_004024925.1 Scalopus aquaticus
CCAAGGGGAATACAAAATGTAAAAGACATAAATAACAATAAAAATATATATTACAAAAAAAAAAAGAAAATAAAAGAAGCTATCAACAGCCACTGCAGCTTGAGTTTGATCACCAGCCAGGGAGCTGACCCACATGGCGCAGCAGATCTCTCCTGTGTCACCCGCTGCTCCCCTCAGCAGTGTATTTCAGTAAATCTACCTATTCTGCTTCCCACTTTGTCTCTGGTGAATCCTCTTACTTCTTTCCCCCCACACACCTCTAGCCTATACCCCACCTCTTGTATGCATAAATAAATAAATCTTCAAAAAAAATTTCAAAACCTTAGTAAACTCAATTTCAGTGAAGAAAAAAAAATATGAATGGGTATATACCACCATCTCACCAACCAAATCTTTAACTAGCCCTCGGCCCTAAGGCTTCCTCAGAACCCAAAGAAATAGGATCATGGAATATAAGCAGGTTTACTGAGCAAATATTTCTTTAGGTTGTCAAAGAAAATGGATATCCCCCAAAAGAACTGCCTAAAAGTGTAAAAGTTGGCATTTTCTGCAGCAGTGATGTGTAGCACACACACACACACACAAATCGAATAAGCCTGTCTAAGGCAGAATTCCCTGGGAGAGCCACTGAACAGACTTCCTTGCCTACAGGGTACCCTCAAATCTCAGTGCATTGTTTCCTTTTTTATCTTCACAAGCATACATTTTAACTGAGTCCATAAATGAGATCATAGACATGTTTCCTTCTCCAATGGTTTGTTCTTTTTCCTTTTTTATTTGGTTGTCTACCTTGCAGAGCTGATTGCAACACTCAGCCATGATCTTGCCCAGGACACAGTCTACCACTAGACCTGAAATCATTCTTCAACTCGGTGTGACCTCCTTCACTTCAAATGCTTCTAGGCTGGCCAGGGAAGAAGATGCTATACAATTCAGAGCAACCAGCAACACACAAGATGAATACTGATCATCATTTCTATTTCCCCCCTTTCTAAGGAAATGGACAAATATCAGACAGGTGTGGCTGGAGAACTCCTGCTTGTGTGATCTCCTCTGAAAATGTCTTCCATTATTGTCAAAGTTATGTCGACACTTTTCTCAAGCTGTGCATTCCTCATCTTGGCTCGTCTTTAAAGCAGAAATGGTGGTATTGTTCACAGAACTATCTCGCACAAACTTTGTTAGAGTTATTCACTTTTTAAATTTTAACATAAATATTTCAGCAACCTTTCTGATGACTCTCTGCTTTTTGCCAGTGTTTTCTGCTAAATATATAAGGCAGTTACATACTGCCTCGGGTGCTACTCTCCTCTTTCTTCTAGTCCTACAGATTCTTGTCTCTTTTAATTTCGATAACCTGTATGATCTACCCCCTCAGGCAAGCCTCTATATTTGAGAAAACACTTCCATTTGGGGTGCTTCACAGACATGGTCTAGATGGCTGGATAAATTGGAAAGTAGCCAGTCACTGAACAAATATTATTTTTTGAAAACCTATTCTGGGCCCAGTTTTATTCTAGGTGCTGAGGAGATAATGGTAAGAAAACCAAATAAGGGCCCTGCCCAGGTGAAATAGAGCTGAGTAGTAACAATGGCCACCACCTGATTATTATGTGCTAACACATCTCATGATTGATATCATGTGCTACCAGTAAACTGTCCATGAGGTCCCTAATTAATACAAAACCCCCAACAAGACAGGACTTTTGTTTTGCAGTCAATCATCTTCCTGCCCTTCCCTAGGTGATATGCACTCAAGTCAGCTCTATTTTGAGCATAGAGCTGAGAACAGATGGCAGGTGACTGCTTTGCATTGTTTCATAACTGAGTTTGCAATCTCTGGGAGAATTTATTACTCTCTGTACAACGTCAGCCACCTGCCTATGTTTTTTTCAGCAAGTTTAACAGTCAGGATTTGAACCCAAGTCCTCATCCTCCAGAGTTCATGTTCCTTAGTCCACTCATCTTCGTCTGCACTCCTACACCCTTGGTCCTTCAATAGGCAGATACAGACAGTAAAGGAAAGAGAGGGGATGACATAGCAAAAGTATCTGGATAATCACATTAATTCCCTTTGCTCTGGAAATTTCAGAACTAAGGAGGCCTATAATAATTCCTTTCTGTATTTTCCCTGAAATGTTTAGCAGAATAAGTTATAGTAACAAAATTTTTAAAACAAATGTATATAGTCTACCATTTAAATGGGAAGATTTGTTTTTCAGAAATAAAAAAAAAATTGCAATGGGGATTAAAAACAAGACTCACAAACACACACATACACACACACACGATGTCCATTATGTCATAGTCTAGTTTAAAATATAAGTAAACAACTATGTTATTATATTTTATCATTATTGTGCAAGACACTCATTCAACAGCCATTTATTGAGCATGTACTCTATGACAAGCTCTATGTTAAGAGATGTATTCACTCAGCTACACATGGAGAGATTATGCTCACTGCCCATAGTGTGAAAAGGGTGAACAGGAGAGGTGAAGAAGTAGGTGAGAGTAGAGGGAATGGTTTAAGATGACTCTGGGATTTCTGAAGACCTACTAGCTATGCATTGCTCTAGATACCCAGCAAGAAAAGAAGAAAGGCTGCTTTGGGACACCTAGGGTTTTTGACATTTTTGAGCTTGTTTTTTTCTGTTTTGAGGGTGTTTTGTTTTCATCGACTACTTTGAAGCACTGTGCTCTTTGGAGCTTGGCAATGTCATAACCCTTGTCTGATTATCTTGGTTATATGAGCCCAATTAGAGATGGTAAGGCAGGGATTCAAGAGATTTCTGCCATCCTAACAGCCCCTAACCACCCCTGAGGATTCTACTCCAATTACATTAACTATATTTAATTTCTTTTTTGTCTTTTGAATACAATTAAGAGAGTCTGTATTAGTTCATGCCTATGCCTTGGAGTGCCCACCCTTCTTCCACACTACTTTTCTATAGGAAAAGAAAAAGTGCATTTAGACTATGATTTAGTAGCATGCAGCAGTAGGTACAAAGCTAATAAATAATGTCATTAATATCTATTGGAGAAAAACATGATTCATCTTGATTTCAAAATCTGCAAATAAAAGGAATGTAGGAAAATTAAATGGTGTTTTGTCATTGAATGAATATAGACTTTAGAGAGCTATCTGTCTTCATGAATGCTTCAAATGTCCCTTTATAACTTGATTTTACTCTGAGGGTTTCCGAAACATCCATCTAGATTATTCAACTAATCTTACATTTTATTTCTACTTCTCTTGTAATTTCAGAGAGACCTCTGTGGTTAGATGAGTTTTCTTCTGTAGACATGACTCTAAGAAGCATAATTAAGTGCATACTGGAAGAAATTTTGCTCTTCCTCTGTCTCCATCTCATAAATTCTATATCACTGATGTACAGTTACAGGAGGCACAGTTCTCTTCTTTGCTTTCTCATCTCAGATCTGACTTCTCAACAAATCTTCCCTGTCCTTGAGGCTGATCTCCTGCCCTTGAGCCTGGCACCTTGCTGCTGCTGGCAGGCGTCAGGCAGGCATTGGCTGAGAGCCAAACTGAGCCTTGTGAGGATGCAGAGTGACATGGGCTCAATAATTAGCACAATGCTGGACACAGTGCTCAATAAGGATCTGCTGAATTAATGGATATTGTGCTGCCCGCTGCTGCAAAGACCTCAAGTTGATAACATGCGGCTAATTGACTGAGCATTATAAATGAGAAGGGATGACTGATCAGCCCTTTGGCCCGCCAGTGTCGATAAAACTTTTTTTTAGAGATAGAAAGTTTTATTCACTTTTAATAACTGCATCAGTAATTTTAACAATGTGAGAAAATAAACATACTCAAGAATTTTGTGTGTTGTTTTGGACAATAAAAGACACTTTGATGGAGAATAGCTGGTAGCAAATGGTAATGGAATGTGTTCAGATGACACATAATTGTGTTATATAAAGTAGCTTCAGAGCAAAATCATAGCTACATATAATAGTTCTTGATCTAGTGTTGATCTAAATTCACTAACTTCAAAACTGTCTAAATAATTTGAAGATTTTAAAATAATCTAAAATTCCCAGAGTCGACATTTCTTATGAATTCTTTCAGTCGTTTCGACATTCAGTTATACCATGGATACAAAATTAGCTCCAATCGATGAATTTTATAATTTGTCTTTCAATGTGTTTCTTTGATTTGGACTCCACAAAGCTATGAAAGAAAAATGAATCTTGTCTAGCCACATTCAGTACTATCACTATAGGTATGGCTATATTCACACACATAAATATATCCTAAACTCCAGGTTTTTGGATGGTTGCATAACTCCCATGCATCCAGGGGCACTGGGCAGCATCCACATACTGCCATATTCATGTACCCATCTCATCCTGAAACTCTTACCATCTCCCTCACTGTCCTCAGGGGGCAGCTGTGATTCTGCAGAGTTCTTATGCTGATGGACACTGGTTATTTTTTTGATTATCTTAAAAATCTTATCAATGGCATACATGTTGGAACAGTGATGATGCTATCCAGTAACTTCATGTAGGACCATGATCTTATTTATTCTAAAACTTGAAGTACTGAAAGATTTGTCTCAGTATAAAAGCATCTTCCCAGAGTTACACACCTTGTAAGTCACTAGACTAAAAGTAAGAGTTGTCTACAATTTTTAAAGTGTAAAAGAAGAGAAAGAACAAGAAGTTAGATGCCAAAGCTCAGAAGGCTATGTTTGGTGAAATATTTACTGTCCACAAGAAAGCAGAATAAACTACTTATGGCCCACTCCAGATAAGACAGTACCTAAAAAAGGCAGTCCTGGGTTCAAATACAAATGCAAATGCAAATACAAATTAATCAATTAGTCTGATCTGATTAATAATTCAGATAATGTGGACATTTCTAGACTCTGAAAAATATTACTTCACTCAACATATTATTCTATTCAACTAACCATATCAAAACAGACCCAATAGACTTTGAGAGATCTACTTCTCAGTTCACACATTCTTTGCTAAGTGTATAAATTTGAACTTAACAGATTCCCATCTGCATATGTCAAAATATAATGTCTTCTAGTTATTAGGTTTAACACCCAAACTGTCTTACTTTACTTTCCTGCTATGCTCTTGGCCCTGTATAAAATATTCATGGTCTTGCATTAGCCCATACAACTCATGAAAGGTCACAGGTCTGCAACCCAGGGCAAGTTTGCTGAAGCACATTTGATTTTGCAAACATAGTTGAAGGCCATATTGATCCAGTAAGGAACGAATGCTCATACTAATAAGCTCTCCTCACCCTTGTTGAGTACCTTTTCCTCAAAATTAGTTAGGATTTTAAGAGTCTACCAGAATCTCACTTGGAATGTTCTAGCCCAGAGAATGAAATTACCCCCAGGATGTTCATTTCAGCAAGCATTCTGATGGTGGAGGATGGAAGGATCCTTAAGTTCTCACTATTAGAGAAGAACTTTTCATATGCACATTAGAACAGAAGGGCTGCCATTACAGAAAATACCATTTGCCTTTGCTTTACAAACTGGCTTGCCTCTATCACAGTCCCCAAACATTGGAATCTGTGGCTAATAGTAGCTCTCTGCTTTTCTGTATATGCAACTGCATACACCCAGGTCAGTACATAATTCTTTTCACATAGAGATACGCTTTATTTGTAGTATTTTATGTGAAAAGGTTAATGGGAAATTAGTGACAAAAGAAAATTATTATGGGATTCAATTGACATTCCCCTTCTAAAAAATATTACACTGTTTTACATACATTTGCCCATTGCTATCTTTCTTAATCCCTTACTACCACCCTCCACATACAGAAAAGTGAGAATTAGGGCTGAGAGAATTGGTAGGATGGTTCAGATTGAACTAAGCCATTTCAGTTTCTGTTATGAATTTACTATAAACTCTGCCTCCAAAACTAAAACCATCATCATGATTAAGAAATAGCTTTACTCAGAGTTACATGAGGACCAGAAAATGAGGTATTTGTCATGCACTGGGGTACCTTTAGGCAAGTTCATCCCGGGAAACATGTCTGCCCTTCTCCCTTCCTCTCTTAATTAACATATGGCAAAAGCACAGTTATGTTAGTAGATAACAGAGCTGGAAAGAGAGACCCAGAAAGTGATGTGAGCTCTGTCCATCTTCAACCTGCTCAAGGAAGATGATTAAAGTATTTTTCATGGAAAATCAACTGTAGTCAACACGTATTCAAAGCAAAGTGACATGGAGGAAAGTATATATGTGAGTGAGTGAGTGTGTGTATTTCTAAATATGAATACTACTGACTGAAGCATCTTGAAAGAATATAAGTGAACCAAAAATAAAGGTGGGAAAGCACCCTATAAGAAGTCAAATTCAGGAAATGGCAAAGCCATTTCTTGTCACTTACCTTTTCTGCTGACTGGGCTGTACCAAAAAAGATGGGAATGAAAGCTAACCAAATGATGCAGGTGGTGTACATGGTAAATCCAATAGGCTTAGCTTCGTTGAAAGTCTCTGGAACACCTCTCGTTTTAATAGCATAAACAGTACAAGTGACCATCAAGAGGATACTGTACCCCAGTGAACAAATGAGCGAGAGATCAGAAATGTCACACTTGAGCACTCCCCGGGCGTTCTCTGGGTCTAGAGTCCGCTGTTCGCCATAGTCAATGATGATGTGGGGAGGGTCCACCACAAACCAGACACACACGCCCAGGAGCTGGATGGAGATGAGACTGAATGTTATCACCAGCTGGGAGGCTGGACTGATAAACTTGGGTGCTGTGACAGATTTCTTCCCCTGCTCAAATATACGGTGGATCCGGTTTGTTTTGGTCAGGAGGGCTGCGTAGCTGAAACACATGCCCAGTCCTAAGAAGATCCGACGGAAGGAGCAGATGATTGTATCCGGTGCCGCGATCATTAAAAAGGTGATTGAATAACAGAGAAAAATCCCCGTGAGCAGCACGTAACTAAGCTCCCGTCCTGAGGCCCTCACAATAGGCGTGTCATTATAGCGGACAAAGGTCACGATCACAAAGGTGGTGGCGACGATTCCCAGTATGGCGATGAACACAGGCACCACCGCCCAGGGAGAATGCCACTCCAGTTTGATGATGGGAATCAGTTGGCAGCCTGTGCGGTTGATGTTTGGTCTCTGATCCAAAGGGCAAAGTTCACAGGAGAGCTCGTCCACTTGGTAGTTGTAGCCTTCGCAGCGCTCACAGTGCCAGCAGCAAGGAACTCCTTTCACTGTTTTCTTCCTCTCCCCAGGTTTGCAAGGCAGGCTGCAGACAGATGAGGGGTGAGTGTGTTCTCTATTAGCCCACTGCATCTCTTCCACCTGTGGGTATAAAAAATTAATGAGCCTTCCATTTTTCCCCCATTTATAATATCCTAATCCTAGCCACAGGTTCACAATAAATCACCGAATGCTGACAGGACAACTACAGTTTACCATAATAAAAGCCCCAGTTTCTTTCCCTGATATTGACTTTATGAAAATGTTCAATGATTGCATCCAATACATCATTCACATCATCAACCTGATGAGTGTCATTAGTTTCCAGTTAGCATCGGAATGTTGACCAATCTGACATTTGGGGAAAGATTTATTGGCCCAAATAGTTTTATGACTTAAAAAAAAAGCCCCAAAGCTCCACGGAAATTTTTATAGCTAATCATAGGTAAAAGTGCTAGAATTCCTGAAACACTGCCTTAGGATATAAAATATATATCAACAGTGATCAGAGTCTTTTCACCATTTGTGGAGAATTTCACATCAGATTGCGTCAATTTTCAAAGGAAATGGCAAATTGAACTACTTTAGTCTCTGACACTCCTCAAGTATTCATGGTGATCATGTTTTTGCCTCTGTTTAAGCTTAAAATACATTTTGTTCCAATCTTGCATTTCCATATTATAAAAATGACCATGCTGAATGAGACTGTTGGATAGTAATGATTTCCATTTAACAAAAGTGGTCTTACAGATGACCTAACAGAGTGAAAGTGGTACAAATGAGGGAGTCCCCTTATTGTGTTTAGTATTTGCTTCCCAATCTTTAAGTTCCACCTTATTCTTTTGAATTAAATTGCAGCGTAGCTCTATTAAAACAAAAATGCTATTTTAAAGGAATTCTGTCAATCATTGACTACTTATCATGAATTTGTTTATTTTACTAAAGATTCTGAACATCAGCTAAGTGTCCTACATTTCAGCTCATTCCTGACACTGTCTGTCTGGAAGTAGTATCAGATCTTATAGGTTACAAGCAGTTCTAAAAGACTGTCCCCTTCTTTCAGATGTTAGTGGAAAGTCCAGGTTACCTATGTTTCTAATCAACATGCTCTAGATAGAATGTTCTAAATCCCCTGCCTCAGGTTAGGTAAATTTGCTAGAGTGGCTTACAGAACTCAGGGAAACATTTTCCTTGATAGACTACTGGTTTTATAAAAGAATATTACTCAAAACAGATGGGCTAGCTGCACAGGGCATGTGGAAAGGGCATGGAAATCCCATGCTCTAACAGGGCCACTCTCCCTGAAGGATCTCCACATGTTCATTAACTCATAAATTCCCCAGATTTCATTGTTTGGGTTTTCATGTAGACCTCATTACATAAGCATTACTAAGTCATTCCTGGCAGGAAACAGATTCAACACCTATACCCTCCATTTTCCACAGACTTTGCAACCCTCTCATCACTAGCCCCCATCCTTAAGCTACCTGGGGCTTTCCAAGTCATTTCATTAACATAACATAATCTACCTTCCTGTACTCATCACAAAAAAATTCTAAGGCTTTACAGAGTATTGTGCCAGAAAAGAGAGAACCAAATATACATTTCTTATAAATAACAACATCACGCTTTTAGATACACAGTCATTTTAGCAGAGTGCTAATAGGATGAAACTCAAAATTATGGATCATAGGAGACCACTTGTTATGAAAAACATCTACTGTAAAAGGTAAATTCCAAGAAGGGAGTGATTTTGTTTACTGATATGAATAGTGACAATTGACATACAGTTTGTCTTCAAATAGTTGCTGAATCCATGAGGAAGGAAGACAGGAAGGAGGGGGGTAGCATCACAGCAGAACACTGAGAAATAGGGTCCCACTGGAAAGTAATGGAGTGGTGAAATAGAGGGCTGTTCAAAGAGGCACAGAAAACAGGAGCTGAAGGAATGTTTAAAATCAAACAAAAGAAAACATGACTTAGATCAGCTCTATTAACAACCCAAAAGAATAATTACTGCTCTGGCACTCAGACTCCAAGATGGTACCTAAGAGACTCATCTCCTGGAATTCATATGTTCATGTAGTTCTCTCCTACTTTGAATAGAGTGATCTATGCAAACACTGCTATATTCCAGAAAGAATGGTTTGTGATTTCTGAAGCTACACCATAAAGACATTATGACTGCTGCCTTGCTCTCTCTTGGAGTCCTCATTCCAGGGATAAATCCACAGTGTCATGTGAAATCCCAAGTAGTCTATGGAGAGGAACTGAGGTCTCTTGCCAAAACCAGTGTTAACTTGCCATGCATGTGGGAGAGCCACATAGAAAGTGGATTGTCTAGTCTGAGTCCAGCTTTCAGATGACTGATACTTCACTCCAACCTCATGGGAGACCCTGAGTTACAGCAACCCAGCAAAGCTACTGCTGAATTTCTGGTGTATGGAAACTGAGTAAGATAATAAATGCCTATTGATTTAAACACCTAAATTCTGGAGATTGCTGTAAAACAATAGAAAATAAACACATTTCAAATTAAGTTCACTTATTCTGTGACCATCATGAGAGAAGTAATCTATTGAGACTCTATTCAGTTATCACAAACCCAAAACATATCCCAGAGTTTGTATTGTCAGTAGTATGCTTTCATCACATTGAAGGCTGTCTTCCTTTTGGGAACAAGGTGAACTGAGATTGTTCTGATGAATAGATCTATTCCTTACAGATGCTTTTCTTTCTTTAATGTACAGTGAATAGTGAGAGCAGAAAATATAATCCCCAAGTTCAATAATTGCAAAAAGTTGTCAAATCTCCCCAAGGTGGAATAGAGAATTCAAACATGTTTGATTGCAAACATTCTCCATTGACAAAGTAGATATTACTTCAAATTTTATAAGGACACTCAAACTGATAGGATCTACCTTGTTTACCACAAAGAAAAAGCAATCTGTCAGCATCCTACTAATTTTCTGTTAGGTTTCAATGATTTACCAAAGTTCTTTTATTTACTTGTAGGATGATTCCATTACCCAAAAAAAAAAAAAAAAAAAAAAAAAGTTAAGTTGGAAGCATATAGTGGCTTTACTCAAAAGTACCGAGAAAAATGAAATGTCCCCACTGAGTGGTTAAAGTATTGATTTTATACTCTAATGGACTCTTATAAGATAATAAAATACTTTTTGTGAAGGTTATGTTTCAAAGCTAATTATTATAACACCCAAATTGCATTTTGCTTGCAGCTTCTATAGACTCATAAGGTTGCTGAAAAAAATAATGAAGCCAAAAAAAAAAATCTCAGAAATATTAAACTTCAAGCTTGTCAGAGACCTTAAAGGTCAGCTTGTCTGGCCATATGTTGAATTTTCAAATTCTCAATATACTTTATCTTTCAGGAGGAAATAAGACTTGTTACCAAATAAATCTGCCATACCAAATAAGTCTCAATTCAGAGGGTAGGGTAAGTATTAAAATTTCTTTGACCAGTTTTCTGTGTACTGAACTAATGGCGAAATTGTCTTTATAAATAAAAGTTATTACATAAAAGAAAATACCACTTTTAAAAAGGTGTTGTAAATTTTCTTTATGTACAAAATAATACAGTCAAGTTACATAAGTGACATTCTTTAATGCAATGAATGAAAAAAATTAAGTATGTTTTAGTAAACTTTCCATAGGTACATTTATATATATGACTCTATTTTCACCAAGGAATCAATGCATGTATATTTTTGTAAAACATACATACATTCATCCATTTTATCTGTATCATGCACAACTTTGAAGACCACAAAGGAGTCAATATTTTCTTCTTTTTAAAGGTGATAAGTAGATTTAATGTCCTATGAAATCTAATACGTGTTAGATGATCTCCAGACAGAAGCTAGACTTTCATGTTATATGACAGATCTATATAATCTTTAAAAATGCAAATATTGGGCCTCCCCGGTGGCGCAGCGGTTGAGCGCTGCACTGTGGAGCTGTCGGCAGCGGCGACGCGAGTTCGACGCCCAGCCGGGGAGAATCCCACATGGTGCGGCAGACCTCTCCTGCCTTGCCCGCTGCTCCCCTCAGCAGTGTATTTCTGATCTGCCTGTTCTGCTCCCCACTCTGTCTCTGGTGAACCCTCTCGCCGCCCCACACCTCTGGTCTGTACCCCAGCTTGTATGTATAAATAAATAAATCTTTAAAAAAAAAAGTTTAAAAAAAATGCAAATATTTCTCTAATTTGAAAGAAAATTTAAAATAAAGTTAGGAAAACTTTCTTCCCAGTAACATAAAAAGATAAAATACTCAGTAATTGAACAAGTATAAGATTTTTTTCACTAAAAGATATAGTACATAATTTATAAATCAAAGAAGACCTAAATTAGTGAAACGAAATCCTATGTTCAGGGATCAGAAGTTCTAATATTGCTAAGATGGCAGTGTTCCTCTATTGACCTACAGACTCAACATAATTCCTATAAAACTCCCATTTGGCTTATTGCAGAAGTAGACAAACAGAAATTGACCCTAAAATTCATATGAAAATGTAAGCAACCTAGGATAGACAAAATCATCTTGAAACTGAAGAATGATGTTGTAGGATTCATGTCCTGATTTTAAGACTCTTTAAAATCCTGAAGTAATTAGGACAGTATTATGCTGATACAAAGATAAACAAGTCAAGGAAATAAAATCGAGAGCCCAGAAATGACCTCTTATGTGTGTGGCCAATTGAAATGTGACAAGAACACCAAGAAAAATTTTTTTAAAAAAGATTTACTTATTTATGCATACAAGCTGGGGTACTGGCCAGAGGCGTGGGGCGGCAAGAGGGTTCATCAGAGACAGAGTGGGGAGCAGAACTGGCAGATCAGAAACACTGCTGAGGGGAGCAGCGGGCGAGGCAGGAGAGGTCTGCGGCACCATGTGGGATTCTCCCCGGCCAGGTGTCGAACTCGCATCGCACACTGCCGATAGCTCTGTAGCGCAGCGCTTAACCGCTGCGCCACCAAGAACACCAAGAAATTTTAATGGAGACAGAATGGTCTTTTAAATAAATGGTGCTGGGACAAGATATGACCCCAAGTAAAAATAGATAAATTGAACTCCATTAATATTAAATAGCTTTGTGCTTCAACAGATGCCATCATTTTACTCACTGCTACATTTTATATCCATTCACTTACCAGAGCCATGTGTGATCTTGACCCTGTCTACCTCCCAGGTAACTGCTGATCATCATCTGTCAACCCTCTTTACTCGCCTAATAGACACTAGCACAGAACCTTGTAGTCTCCTTCAATGGCATTTTTATAGCATGCAATTATATATTTGCTTGATTTTCTATTTTTTTACATAAGTGCACTTTCAATTTTTAGGTTATAGTTGACTTAAAATACGTATCCTTCACTTTAGTTCATAGAGGTTACAATTGCATTGATCTGGGAAGGAACCCCAAGTTGGCAATTTTAAAGGAAGACCTCCTTCTTCCAGTGATTTTTGACCCATGTAACTACGGAGTCATAATTCGGTAAGTACTAATTAGCAAAATGAATAAGGGTCAGATCTATTTAACAGTTGCATGCCAGATTCTAACTTGGTGACTACAACAGGCATCAATCAATATTTGTTGAATGAATGAAGGAAGTCAAATGAACAAGGAAACAGGTGATGGTGTTGTTGCCTGAATAAGGACATGTAAGGGAATGACTGGATTGAAGCGTAAGTCATGACTTGGTTTGCTCTGCTCTCAGATTTGTTGAGCTCAAAGTACCAGCAAGGTTTCCAACCAAAAATGCTCATAAATCAGATGAACACATGAGCTGAACACATGAACACACAAATGTGCTTAAACCAGTTTTGCAGGAGACAAAGACTTTAAAGGTACAGTTGTATGCAAGGCAGTTTACCACGTATTTTTGGGAAAATTCTCACCCACAGAAACTGTGGGAAGTACGAAGGGAAGATATACAAAAGGAGTCCTAGAAAGAGCAAAATTTAAGGATCAGACTCAGGAATATTAGTGAAGGATGAAGAAAAAAAAAATCCAGATGGAAACTAGAGAAGAATCCAATCCAAGGCAAGAAGCTAATTAGAACATCACCTTCAGACGTGAGAAAGTGGTCAATGATGCCCAAAGACACAATCAAATTACAAGAGGTTAGAGTTTGAAAATTTAGAGTTCCTGGTTTCCCTCATAAGAGAAAATGTTTGGCTTTGATGTAACATCTTCTCTGATTAACCCTACCCCAAGCAGAGCAGTGTATTCACCTCCTGTCTTTCAGCCACCCCACACATACATTCATTATAACTCTCTGACACTATCTTGTGATTATCTGTTCATTTGTCCATTACCCCACCAGACTGAGAGCACATTAATTTAGGGACAGCTATTTTTACCTCCCATTACCTGCATTAAGACCTAGGAATCAGTAGAAATTCAATGTTTGATAAATACATAAATTGATTCATACACAGAATGTATAGTAAATACATCTATGACTACTCCAAATGTTTAATTACTCTCTATTTTGAGTAGATCTGACAGTAAACATATGTGAGTAGTAAACTTAGTCATTCATAAATCCATGTGGTCTCTGGATTATTTCACCCATAGAAGAAGCTAATTTTAAGGAGACTATACACTGTGACACATACCTCATGGCGATGTGGGAGAGATCTAAGAAGTTAGTATTTGTGAAAGTGTTTTTTGAATAGAAAATATAAAAGACGGGGGCAGGGGAAGGGAGGGTAAGGGCACAAAATGGAGCAGAAAAGGACACAAGGGACCACAGAGATGGATCACGGGTGAATTGGTGGTGGGTTACCCAAGGGTAATACAAAATGTAAAAGATACAAATAACAATAAAAATATATATTTAAAAAGAAAATATAAAAGACAAGCAGAAACTTTGCATATTCCTTGAGTTAGGACTGAGAGGCAACATTGGAAAGAAGGCACTGGAAACCTACTCTCTACCTATAATTAAATTTAATTGCTCTGTTCAAAAATATCATCTGCAGCAAGCAAAAAGCCACCATCTCTGGATTTTGTCCAGATCTGCTATTTCATGCTTTTGTCTCCTCACAATCTCAGCAATTAATGCCAATACCTGGTAATTGCTATACAAGATGCACCATATTTCACTACAGTAAGTAGAGAAAGACATCCAGATGAGTGCTTTCTGTCCTTGGCTCAGAGGACTGTGGAAGTGCATGCTGGGATAGATGGCTTCAGCGGAGAGTGCAGAAACTCAGACCTATCATAATTTGGGGAACTGTAATACGCTAACCCCGGGTTGAGTTCCACCCCATCACAACCATGTAAAAGTCTTGGGAGAATGTAGTGTATGCACCAATAGTGTTGAGGCAGAATTTTTTTCTTATTTTTAAATTTGTGATAAAAGTTCTAATTTGAACACTATGGAAAACAGTCATTTTTCATCATAAAGCATAGAGAACTATGATTATGTTCCTATGTTTCTTCATGATTATATTCTAGATGAGCAAAATTAGAATTTCAAATAATTTCCTTAGATAAAACCTTTTCACTTAGGATTAATTCATCTGAGTGTTCACTATAAAAATGAATATTTTAACCTCTCAGGATAACTTCGCATGTTAGATCTTTTCTAAATCATCTGTATTTTTAATTTAAAAGTTATCTAAATCTTAAAGTGTGACTTAAATATCTTATATGAGTAGTTAAATACATAGTGCCAGTTCTTGTAATGACTAAATGCAATTAAGCACATCCCTCATAACTAATATAAGTAAAAGTAAATAGTATGAAAATTAGCTCAGGGCTAATACACTCAACAGGTAATTTTGTAAATTCTTTGCAGATTCCTTTTAATTATTCACATTTCTTATTTTTCTACACTAAGTTAATTATTAATGCATATGAAAACTACGATAATTCATTATAGAACATTTTGTGATATTTTGAAATATGTAATGGGTGTTCTTGCAAAACACTTCATTTCAGTCTTAGCCCACATCGCCCCGTATACACTTAACTCAACCCATGGATAATTACATAGAGTTATGTCTTCAGATAGACAACAGGGTTTGGAAAGAGTATTTTCAGTGACAAGCTACTTTATGTTGCTAAGCAAATAACCCCTAAAAATGAGGATGATGGTGGTAATGACGATCATTAACACTTATTGAGGGCATACTATGTATACGAACTTTCCTAAGAAATTAACATTAAATGCTTATAACAACACTGTGAGTTAGGTAGCCTTCCAATTTTCTTTAAGAAGTTACAGAGCAGGGCCTCCCTGGTGGCACAACAAGTTAAGCTCAGCACTGTGGAGCTGTTGGTCACTGCAGCACGAGTTTGATGACCAGCAGGGGAGATTCCCACATGGCGCGGCAGACCTCTCCTGCCTCACCCACTGCTCCCCTCAGCAGTATATTTCCGTCGATCTGCCTGTTCTGCTCCCCACTGTCTCTTGTGAACCCTCTCACCGCCCCACACCTCTGGCCTGCACCCCAGCTTGTATGCAAAAATAAATAAATCTCAAAAAAAAAAGTTACAGAGCAGCAGTTAACCAGCCCCCAGTACACTGCTATCACATGAAGGAGGCCTCTAAAGTCACAACTTGATCACAGTGCATCATGGGATATATAACGGATGGCAGAAAAAAAACTTTCAAATGACTGAACAGCAGAGTAGAAAAGGGAGGAGAGAGGAGACAGTGAAGGAGGCATAAGGCATTTGCCATAATAGTCTGCGTGAAGGGAGTCTGACCCCAGACAGCAGAGCTGCTATTCCAGAGCTGAAGAGTGAATGCGACTAGGGCAGTCACTTTATTGGGATATGAAAGAAAAAGGGTGGATCTAAAACAGATTCAGGAAAAAGAATCAAAAGAATTTGGTGATAATTCAGTGAAAGGATTTGTTCTCACCTGACCTGATGCAAACACCTTTGTTTCGTGGTTTGAGTACGCTAGATCCCAGGGGCTCCTTTAACCTTATAATCAATGAAAACTTGACTCCAGCTACTTCATTCCATTTGAGAGAATTACAAAGTCTTTTGTATCAATTTAGTAGCCTTTATTCCAAGTAATGGTACTTTACCTGCCTGAAAGATGTAGATGACATGATCCCAAATGAATACATATACAAAATATGATATGATTTACTTGAATTAAGAAGACACCAGTTTAAAAAAAAACAAACTATCCCACATTCATTTCTTAGCGATAAGGTGACTCTGGGTCTTCTATCCTCAAAGATAGCAATAGTAGCGGGATTGCTAAACATCAGCACCAAAGGCTCCAGCCATCAGGGAGGAAAACAGCATCACATCATAAAACACATGCCTTGTGAAAATGGAGAAAACCTGATGTCATCCTTCAGTCCCAAACTAGGATCACAAACTCTTCCCCAAGACTGCAGTATGAGATAGGAAAAACGAGAGAGATTAAGAAATAGTTCTCTGGGATTCAGCAGGAACAAAATGACCTAGCAAAAAAGAACAAAGATGAAATTCAAAAAATCAGATGTTAGCACAGGAGTCCACCACCGGAATGTGATTCATGAAGAAACACTTCAATATTTTCCAGAATTGCTTGCATCTTTGTTGCAGTTAACATGACAAAGGGGTAACTAGAGCCACTGAAATACAATATAAAGATGGTGGCTGGACTGTGAATTTTGAACAGCAGTAGGTGTGGAAACTGCAATGTCTGACACTTGCAGGAAAAGCCTGCTTGATTTTAACACATGTTTATTCTGACACAGAAGTGTGAAGCAATGTATCAGAACTAAGGCAACAAAAGAAGAAAAGGAGAATGATCATGACATCAGAAGAAAACATTTCACTGTTTAAGGGCTTCCTCAATTTATGAAATAATTATTTAGCCATTTTTTCAAAAAGATACATTGCAATAACAATATAATCAAGGGCATATATAAGAACATAAAAAAGAACAAGTCAACGTTTGTGCATACGAAGTGCCAAGTTAGAAGTTACTGGAATTCAATACTTACATAAGATTGAATATCTTATGATATTCAATGATTCAACTGAATGATGACTGAATATCCAACTTTCCACCAACAGGGCAGAAGACTAGAGATTTACTCTCTGGAGAAGGTAAAACACAGGGTCTTGTGGATGCAGGACGTCAGGCATGGCTGGGATTGGGGTACCACACTGGTATCAGTTTTGGTCAGTGAAAATCTGAATATGAATTTTTGAGCATTTTAGTCCTCTTTCCATACCTGGTTCTGAGAATACTATCAGCTTGGCTTAATCCTCCAAGCCAAGGATTTGAAGAATCATCTTTGGCAGGTTTTAGATTCATCAGAATAAAAGAAAAATATCTAAACATTATGACATCAGGCAATTTCCCAGTGATATATTCACTGTCAACAAATTCATCCATGTGCAGAGATTTCAATCAGTGTTTTTAGCGCACTTTTAAATATGAGTAGAATCCAAAGATCACTGGGCATGAAGAAGTTTCCTACCATTCAAAGTAGACATTAAATTAAACAAATAGAAAAAAGCAATTTAAGTAAAGAGAAGGTATGTGTAGAGGGGAAAGATCAAAAAGTTATTAATAACTTCAGAGATTTTTTTTTATACTTGCTTTAATTATAATTCATAACTATTTGTAATTAATTATAACACTAGATAATAGAATTTGTTTTAATTGTGAATTATGATTTCAGAAATGGAAGTTAATAGAAGATGAGGTGATTACCAAGAAGGTACATCAAAAAGAGACCGAGAACAAAACCAGAAGAGAACCAAGGCTCAGTCCCACAGACCAAAGACCTAACAGTAAGAATTCCAGAGGAAATAATATGAAAATAAAGATTAAAAGACCCTACTAAGTGCCCAGCACAAGAAGTAAAGATATATACACATGACGGCATATCTTGTTGAGATTTCAGAATAAGTAAATATGAGATCTTAAAGAATTCTGGCAACAATAAAAAGAAGTTACAAAGAATTGAGGACCAAAATGGCCAGAGAGGCAGGAAACTATGATAGTGTCTTCAAATTCTGAAGTGAAATGATTTCCAACCTAGACTGGCAACATACACTTTAAACATAACAAAATTGGGGCCTCCCTGGTGGCGCAGTGGTTAAGCGCTGCACTGTGGAGCTGTCGGCAGCAGAGATGCGAGTTCGACACCCAGCCAGGGAGATTCCCACATGGCGCAGCAGACCTCTCCTGCCCCACCCCCACCCCCGCTGCTCCCCTCAGCAGTGTGTTTCCTTCCATCTGCCTGTTCTGCTTCTCACTCTGTCTCTTGTGAACCCTCTTGCCGCCCCACGCCTCTGGCCTGCACCCGAGCCTGTATGGATAGATAAATCTTTAAAATAAATAAATAAATAAACATAACAAAATTTAAGTACTATTTCTTTTTTCTAAAGACAGACTTACGATACCTGAGGGCCAATCTCAGATACCGACATTTTTGCATTTGCTTACATTTTTTTTTAAGATTTATTTATTTATACATACAAGTTGGGGTACAGGCCAGAGGCATGGGGCGGCGAGAGGGTTCACCAGAGACAGAGCAGGGAGCAGAACAGGCAGATCAGAAATACACTGCTGAGGGGAACAGCAGGCGAGGCAGGAGAGGTCTGCCGAGCCATGTGGGATTCTCCCCGGCTGGGCGTCGAACTCGCATCGCGCGCCGCCGACAGCCCCACAACGCAGCGCCCAACCGCTGCGCCACCAGGGAGGCCCCTAAGTATAAATTTGATGAAAAAATATTAAATTTTATAAAATCAAATGCCAACTAAAATATTTAAATAAAATATAATAAAATTATTTTAACATATCCTACTTCTCCAAAATATGCATCTCCCATTATCAGCCTCAGGAAGCTATTGGTGATATGCTGTCCCTAAATAAGAGAATAAAAGAATGGGGGTGAGTGGAATGGTGGCAGAGGGAGTTAGGTTAGGAAAGAGGAGAGATAACAGAAAGAAATGTGAAGAAAATCCCCAGAATTATGATAAAGGGAGATTCTGGGCTGTACTCCTAGAGAAATACAAATCTAAATGATAGTAGCTAGAGTTGTGTCTCCAAGAATTAAATATCACTAACTAAATGTCATCTGGGGAAAATTTTGGAAGTAAGTTGGCACTGAGTACCTAAAAAGCAAAACAAACACTACACAACCAAACGCTAATTTAAATAATGATTAATAGCCACAGGTCCAACACAAATTTCCCAAGAAGGCAAAAGAAATAAAAAAATATTAGATGGCAAATCCCTTATATGGCAATATAATACATTGTTTCTGTATTGGGGGATAATATAACTGATGTAGGACCTGATGTGTAAATGACAAAGAAGATGATTTTTTTCACTGTATGGTAATAAGTCAATATAAACTGACATAGCTGAAAAGTAGGAAGTAGAAAGTAATTGTAAATAAGTTATTTAGAAACATAAAGTAAAACGCGACCAGGAACAGTAAGTTAAAGAACTGATTGTAGTTGCTTTTGGTCATATGAAGTATGCAATAGGCATATTGTGGGTGGCTGCTATTTTCCAAATAAGTCTTGTAGGATGAATGAGCTTTATAAAATCTCATATAAAAATAAATTTAATAAACATTTTAAATAAGAACAGATTGAAATATAAAGTTAAGATGCTTCACTGTAAGCATGGAAAATAAACTGAGGTACAGTAGAACTAAAAATGCAATGCTAACTAAAGAACATACAAGAAACACCAAAGTGAAGGGCAGAGGTGGCAAATTATCACAGCAGAAACCAACTTGTGAAACCATTGAGGAAAAAAATACCGAGATGGGGCCAAGGAAAGAAAACATGGAGGAAAATAGAAAACAGAAACTACAAGAAAAACTATAAAATCCTAAGTAATATGGCTAACGGAAGAAAAAAAGTCACTGTTATGGGAAAATATAATCAGAAGTAGAAGGAAACAAAACATTTCTCTGCTAAGGAGACATCTCTACAAATAGATCAGAAGGCAAATTTATTGGAAGGGATTGACTAAACAAGACTTTTTGGAGGGTGTTATGGATTAAAGAAAAGTCTGACACAAAGTAAGGGAGGCAGAAAAAGTTTATCTAGCAAAAAGATAAAAATGAGGATAATCTCAAACATTTCCACTACAATGTAAATGCAGAATAAAAAGATGTATAATATTTTCAGGAGAAACTTTTATGATCACATAATTAATAACCTGCCAAGTTTTCTTTCGCACTTGAGGACTAGAAGAAAACTTTGTCTCACATGCAGTCACTGAAAAAACATAACATTTAAAAATACTTTATTGCAAAAAAAATTGCTTAAATATGTAAGTCAGCTGAAAATTAAAGCAAACTTGAGCAGTCCAGAAAGGGAACCATTAATGTAAGAGATATCACTCTGATTGTTGAAGTATGTGAGAAATCTACAGGTGATTGTGTTTGTGCAGGCCAGAGGTGTGTGGGGTGAGAGAATTCACCAGAGACAGAGTGGGGAGCAGCGCAGGCACATTTACTAAAATATACTGCTGAGGGGAGCAGTGCCATATGTGGGTTAGCTCCATGGCTGGGGATTGAACTCAGCCATCAAACTGAAACTTAACCCCTAGACTCCCAAGGGACGCTAGTTATAAAATTTCATACTACTACAAAAATAGTTTTAAAGTAAGGATATATTATATAAAACAAATAATATAATTACAATCATCTGGATCCAGAACCCCAGGTCTCAATGAAAATATATGCATGTACTTTTATGGGCAACAAATCAAAGGCAAGAAAAAAAGACCTAGAAAAATGATCAATTAATAAATTCCAGAGCTCAGAGAAGATGTGTTTCAAAATGGATCATGAGGAAATTCTTCTCAGTTAAAATAAAACAAAATAATCCTGCTTAGGGCACATTTTCTTATGACATTTTCTTATTTCTTTCTTTCTAGTAAAACTAGACATAAATTAAGATCATAAACATAAATGCAACCACTTAGAAATTAAACAATAACTCTCTTCAAAACATCAAGTCACAACTGCAATTAGAATTATTTTGAAATAAAAGATAATGAGAATACTGCATACAATACTTATGTAGTACAGACAAATCTGTATTAGGAACAGGAATTTGTTTTCCTCAATGATTTTACTATAAAATAATAAAAATAAATAAACTTAGTATTCAACTCTAAAGCTAGGCAAAAATAATGACATAAATCTAAGAAAAGTAGAGAGAAGAATTAATAGCAATAAAAACACATATTAAAGGGCAAGAAGACAGAAAAGTGATGAATTAATTAAAAACAAAACCCAAGAACAGTTTCTGTAGAAAATAAATTTATGAATAATAGCAAGTCCAAACAGGAGAAAGGAAGAAGAGGAGGAAGAGGAAGTGGAAGTGGGAGGAGAAGAGGAAAATAATTCAAAATTATAGTCCTAATTCAGATTCAGAGGCTGTAGACAAAATCCAATATACGAAACAAAGGGAAAAACAAGAAAATGCCTTATTGAGCATTAATAAAATATAGAACATAATAATATAATGATATATTGCCTATCAACATACCCTGATCTCCTGACATAACTGTCTTCTTTAACTGCTGTATTCCTAGGTTTCTTTCTCTCTTGACTAACCTTTTAGAAACAATGTTTTATGCCCTCTGCCCAATCATTCACATCCAAACTAGCTTTTGTAATCTACTTGTCTTAAATATTGAGACAAAACTATTAAGTTTTCAAATCCAATGACCTCTCTCAATCCAACCCTTTTTTGAAGGCCCTCTTTTCTTCAAATCTTGAAATACTTATCACTACTGTCTTTCTCCCATTGTCATGAATAAGTGTTCTCTCTCTTTGTTGTTGGCTCCCTTGATTCTGCTCATGGTTCTGTCTTTAAGGTTTTCTGATGTATTTTTCCCTAGTAGATGTCCCAACATCCCTGGCTTCAAACATCATTGCAATATTTCAATCCTAGTCTTGTGACTTGCCAAATAGTACAATATTTACAATGACTTTTTATCCAACCACTATGGCACAAAGTATGAGAAATAAACTCATATCAAATGACAATGATATTTAATATATGCCCTAAGATTTCTCTAATTTGGTCAATTGAACTTCATATCCAATATCAACCACCATATACATTTTTTAAAAGATTTATTATCTATTTATTCATACAAGCTGGGGTACAGGCCAGAGGCATGGGGTGGTGAGAATGTTCACCAGAGACAGATTGGGGAGCAGAACAGGCAGATCTACCAAAATACACTGCTGAGGGGAGCAGTGGGTGAGGCAGGAGAGGTCTGCCGCGCCCTGTGGGAATCTCCCTAGGCGGGAGTCAAACTCGCATCGCCGCTGCCGATAGCTCCACAGCACAGCACTTAACCACAGCACCACCAGGGAGGCCACCATATACAATTTTTTTAAGCATTCATTGTTTCATCCAATCCTATTGCAGTCATTTATCATCAGGCAATTTCCTGGCCACCAAAAAGGGTTTACAGCTAGAAGACCTTTCTATTCTAATTCATCTTGTACATATAAATCAGGGGTAGATAAAAGCTATTCTAAACATCCTCTTTCACTTGGTTTCTTCCCTGATAGGAAATTGCAGTGAGTGACACAAAGCAAAATAGAAATTGGTGACCTAATTTAAGGCTTCAACCATTTTCCCAATCTCTGATTCCCCTATACGAATTACATGCTTTGTTCAATTTTTGTATTCATCTTTCTTAAATATATTTTTCAGCTTTCTTTCTCTGACTATTTACAGCTGTTTTACTCTTGCCTATCATACCATCTTTCCATTTCTGACAATCAAACTCAGTTCTGCATGTATGGAACCTGGATGTGAACATTATATCCCAACAAGTGAAAAACTAAAAATACAATAATCAACTCTTCAAGGATCACTAAGAGAAGTGAAGGGCATACACCTGCCTCCAAGATTTGGAAAGACACAAAGTTGAATACAAGGAATGACAAGAATGGAGACACCGCAGCAGGAATCACACCCATAGGAAGCAGCGATGGGAGAGGTAGTGCTGCAACTGTTGGAGGTTCAGTGCAGACAACTCTAAGAGGTTAAAAACTCTAGTGAGACCCATGCATGTATGTACGTGCATAATTAAGTGAAATTTATGTTCAGGAGGTCAGCCAGGTCCTCACAATATATAACAGAGAAAAATTTCCTTGTGTTTCTAGCAGAGGGAGGGTGAAATGAATCATTTTGAAATAGATCAGAGCAATCTGTTCTTTTTCACAAGGCATATCTTCAGGAGAAAGTAGTTCACTAGAACCAAACCAGTTGGTGACCCAGGAAAAGGGGAATACACAACTACACCCTACTGTAGTCATCCACCAAAAGGGGAGTCATCCACCAAAGGGGGAAGAAAAATGGATAAGCACCTGTAAAGTTCTAGTCCAGAGATACAAACTCGTTAAAAGAATGAGGTCTAGTCTAAGATTTCCTCTTCCCCTACATCTTACCATCACATAACTAAAGACTTATTTAGAGGAGTTCCTTTACCAAGTACATTTTCTCCAACTATTAAGAAAAATATTAATACACACGCCAAAAGATGAAAAATACAAACTGAGCAGCCAGAGGAAGTATCAGAACCACAGACAGCAGAGATGTAGGAAATACTAGAAAGGGAGTTAAAAATAACTCTGATTAATATACTATGTGAACCAATGGATAAAGTAGACAACATGGAAGAACAGATGGACAAGGTCAGCAGAGAGATGGAAATCCTAGAAAAGAACCAAAGGAATGTCAGATATTAAGTAAACAAATATTGTAACAGAATGAAGAATGCTTTTGAAGGGTTTATTAGAAGATTGGACATGATTTTGAAAGAATCTTTGCGTGTGAGGATATCTTTTTTTTTTTTTGAGTGTGAGGATATATTAACAAATATCCAAAGCCTGAAAGCAAAAGAACGAAAACTGAAAAAAAAAAAAAATCCATCAGACTATCCAAGGACTAGATGATAACTACAAAGGATGTAACATATGCCTAATAATAGAAATGCCAGAAGAAAAAGAGAGAAAGAAACACGTTTTGAAATGATGATTAATAAAGTCATTACTAATAATGCCAATAAAATTAATATCAGATATTAAATCACAGATCCAGGGTGCTCAGAGAATACCAATGTGAAAAAGACAAAAACTATTTAAAAACCTAGAATATCATTTTCAAACTACAAAAAGTCAAAGATAAAGAAAAAACCCTGAAAGAACTAGAGGAAAAGAATTTTACCTATAGAGGAATAAAGAATAAGATAGGACTTCTCAAAAACCTTGTGAGAAGAGAATCAAATAATTTAAACACTGAGAAAATTTAAAAAACAACTTAAGACTCAGTATCTTAAAATATATCTTGCAAAATAAGGAGAAATAAACACTTTTGCAAAAAAACACAACATAACTTGAGGGACAACACTGTCAGATTTGACTTGCCAAAATTTCAAATTTAATTATTTAGAGAGAAGGAAAAAAAAATAATATAGGTACAAACTCAGATCTACATAAAGAACAGCAAAGAAGGAATAAGTGAAGGTAAAATAAAAACTTCTATTTTTTCCTATTGTAAACTGACCTAACACACAACATGTTTAAAATACAGCAACGACATATTCAATTTTGTTTTATTTAACCAACCATTCTGCAAAAAGCAAATGCTAAAAATATTTTTAATGTATAATCCTAAAACATCTAACTCCCAATTTTGTTCAGCTTTAGGAAATAAAAGTATAAATTTAATAAAGCACATTTACACTATCATTCTTTGTGTACTAATAACCCCAAACCCATCTCTTCATCAATCAAGCTTTCCAGGCTTGAATACTCAGTTGACTTCACTGTGAAATATAAAAGAAAATGTATAACAATATTCTGAGTACTTACTATGCATCAGCTATTGTTCAAAGCATTTTAGTCAATTGCACATATTTAAAACCATTATATAGGTTGCTGGTTTGGTTTATATTTAAATAAGAGAATGTACCTATTATTTATCTTGTTATACTTTTCTAGTTTTCAATAACTAAATCATGCTACATAGCTTAAAAGTCATGTCTGACAAAGACATTTTAAAAAGTTCCATCTTTACATCAATATTAGAGTTTAGGAATCAAATCAAGACTTAAACCTCTTTATAAGTTAACTAAATGTATTATTCTGAGTTCAGTTTCCCCATGTGTCAAGAATACCTTACTTCTAAAGTTGTTTTTTAAATAACTGAATGGATGGATCCATATAAAACTCCTAGCACAGAAAAAGTCCAACAAATAACCACTTCCACCACTTTTTCTCTTATTTACTTCTTCTGCTTGTTCTGTGGTTAATGCTATTTTTCCCAAATATATTTCCCCTGCTTGAATGAGATATTCTATTTTCTGCTCTAAAATAACTACAATGAAATACAGATAAATTATTTGAAAGAAAACTTAAATGTTATTCCTGTATGAAATATATAGAGAAATGTAAATTTGGAAAATTCTCCTTTTGTCGTTTCAAAAATGGATATCGCATATTAAAATGTCAGCTTTGTTACCTTGTGTTCCCTGAAACGAATTTTGTTCAACCAAAAGCAATTCTGAAAAGTGAATTTGTCTTATGGAATGAATGAATCTCAGTGAAATATTTGGAACACAATGAAATACTTCACTTTCCATTGATTAGAATGTGTCTCTCTCCCGCAATGCAAGACATGAATTCTAGAATACAACCAGTCCAGCCCTCTAATCTGAATTTAGACTCTGATATTAAGTTCTTAGAAGCTAATCCTATTGTATTGATCACAATATGAAATATGACCCCATTGCATTCTAGTACAGAAGCTTGACTTAGTCTCCCCAGAGGCTTACTAGGTGATAATGTTAGTGAAAATTGTACACATGTAACTATGAATATAACGAAGCAAATCAATGACAGTTTATCCATCAAAATACAGGAGTAAATGTAAATTCAAGATAAAAGCTGAATTCATTTCATATTGCCAATGACAATGCACACAGTTTCATGACTCACCAAATCACAGATGTTGTGAAATGGGAGCTACCTTCCTGCTTCCAATTCTCATGGTTGTCTTTTGTTGTTAATTTTTTTCTATATCAAAGCCTATTGTTTGCATGTACATATATATGTATATTTATAATAATTTAGTCATGTTTTACATCTCTAGAAATACACTATCAAATATTTTCTCAAATAAAAAAGACAAAATCAGATGAGTAAAACAGAACTTTCAAAAAATGTTATTTTAGGTTTCAGTATGAAAGAATAGAATTTGAAGGAATAGAATGTTGTATCCTTATAATCAGTAAACATATAAAAATCAAAACATGTAAATTTAAATTTTAGAGAGACCACTGAAGAATAAATCAAATAAAAGAGTGGCATGGGAGAAAAGAACAAGAAAAAGACAGATCACTTTGATATAACATATCCTAGAAATAGTTTTCTGCTTTTAAGGAGAAATCAGAATAGAAATTACAGTTAATTAAAATTATTTTTTAAGCCTTTAGGAGTAGTTGTTTCTTTCTTTCCTGTTTTTTAGTCTTCCAGTTTATTGTCATACATATTATTTTGTCAGGCACTAAACTACAAAACTTTATTTAGAATAATTCAAGACCATCATAAGTTTAATATTTGACATTCTTTACTAATTTCTTATTTATTGCTTGGGAAATAATAGAAATAACTGAAAGAAGGAAAGATTTATTTGGAATTTCAAATTTCAATTTGTGTACATATATAGCTTCTAATTTTTAGAAAACCATCCTGGATATGAAAACTGTCTTGCCTGCAACGGAAAATGAAGGGAAGGGGTGAGAGGAGTTATAACAAATTATGATCTCAAAACTCAAGGAAACACTTAACAGAATAAATGCAAAGAACATAAATAAAATTATTTAGAAAACAAACACCAGGAAAACAAAATAGATGCAATTCATCTTCTTGATAGATTCATGGGAAATTTAATCTAGTCCATGTAAGTAGAACAAAGTACATTTTACAGCCTAATCCCATAGCATTGTGTCCAACTGCAAACAGTATTCATAGTTAGATGTAAAAAAGTAGTGTACGAAACTGATGACAGGAGCTTCAGAAGAACTGCTTAGGCCAAGAGACCATCTTCATAGTCTAGTTAAAAGGTAGGCAGAATCCGGCTGGGTCTGGATGGATTTACCTTACTTCAGTTTAGATAATGCTGGCAACAGCTATGAACCAGAGTCCCTGCCTTATCACACATAAATGAACAATTATCACAACCAACAACACTTACTGTAGTTGTTATATCCCCATCTTCTTGTCACTTGTTTAAATAATTAATTAGAAACAACTACTGTCTATAATTATTTTTCTAATCATTATAACTGATTGCTAATTAATTTGAAGGCAAATAACACTGGTCAACAAATTTTTACAAAAGTCATTTTACTGAAATAAAATTAGTCATTTCCTATCAATTTGTATTTTCTCAACACAAATATGACAGTCAAATTCAAATTTTGGCTCTAGTATTTTTGTAATCTGCAATAAATTGATGTTTACATCACAAAATGCATGCCAACACTAATAGGTGTATGGTTAATACTTGTAAAAAATCAAGTCATAGACTACTTTTTAGATTTCTTTGCTTGTCTCTTATACAGCTGTTCAGGAATAGAATAGATGGAAAACGTTTTCCCGTTGTGTAAAAGCACAGCATTAAGATTTAGTTTCGAAGAGTCTAGAAATAGTCTCCTGGAGATTGTGGGTCATGAGTGATTTCTAAGGCATTCATGAGGCCCTCAATATTGGAACAGAATACCAGAGTACTTTCCTTTCTGAAGAAAGGCTCCAACTGCTGGTGGCACTTTTGACATAAAGTAATTGTGACATCTTCTTCTAGAAGATTCCATTGATGGAGTCTTGATCCTAGCAATTCTGCCTTGTTCTTGGCTAAGTCTAAATCACGAACCAGGTCATTTAGCTCTTCCTGTGTTAGTCTGTGTGTGGTTGATGATGCACCACAGTGAAAATATGGATCATTGCATGCTTATGGAACAGGAGAAGAACAGGTCGGCTCACCCTTGTCCTCATCAGATGAATCAGGAGAATTTTCTGCTGGAGGTTCTGGAATAGGAACTCCCTCACCATGTGGACCTGGTCTCAATGCAGATGGAATGTTTGGGTAGACTATTCTCGACTTCTTTTGCTTCATTATTCCACTGGAAAGAGGAGAAACCAAGCAGAAGGAACAGTCTTTTATGTGGTTGCTTGGCTCTCTCCATACCATGGAGACTACAAACAGCATTGATGGTCTTTTTCCATTGAACCACTGTGAAAGCTGTGTTGTACATGGAGCACAGCATATATGCAGGGCCCAAGGCTTGCCTTGGTCACCAACCTTGCATCCGAAGTAAAGATGATAAGCCTTCTTCACTTGAGAAGTGATCCTTTTATTCTGCTTGGCAAATGTCACCTCCCCACAAATAGAGCAGAAATTGTCCATGCTATTAATGCACTTTTGAGGCATTACTGTTCTGTATTGTGCCTAAATGGATAAAATCATAACAGTTCTATGGAATAGTAGCTTAAACTGTCTCGCACAAAGTCTGAAATATTTTCAATGCTCAACCTTTCCAACAGGGCTTTATATATAGTGCACTGCTGACGTCGGCTTACTTCAGCAGCCACCTGACAGTAGTATTGCATTGCATCAGAAAATGATGCCATCAAGTCTGGATGATGCATGTATGATGATATTATGCAATGCGATGCAATATTACCTCATTCTAGATTGATTTAGGATGTTGTTGCAGTCCTATTAGATAAATTACATGGTGAAACTTATAAAATGAATTATATGAAATATCTTCAAAATGAGAGCTAATAAAAAATTTTCAGGGTTATATTCATGTTCAGCATACCAAGAGTCTACAGATTAGGGCCTTTATAAGTTAATAACAATCTCACTGTTGACCAGTGTAATATTTTCTGAGGTTTTCTCATACTTGACACTTCAACCATTCAGTGAAGGACTCCTAATAAAGTCTTACTGTTTTTCAGCTTTTAAAGATTTGTTTATTTTGTGCTTGTTGTTTCCATTTGCTTAGCTGCAAATGATTGTATACTTTATTCTTTATTCTTCATCAGATGCCATGGGTGACTAGCAATACTTTCAGAATTAATTCCACTTTGAACACTGTTTAAATCCTCTGTGCTTAAAATTTGATAATACCCATGAAAAGTAGTTTGATTTGCTGTAAAAGGAGAAGTTGTAATTCACAATACTAAAATAAGGTACAATGGCTCTGTCCAAAAAGCACCAAATGATCCAGTTGAAAAATGAACAGATTCTCCTCTTTGAAATGCTAAACAAACCAGCTAGAGTGGCCTTCTTGCCCTCAAGTCCTCAAAAAATTATTTCCATGTTAGATACCTAGAGTTGGAGATCCCTTTGTCTCAAGTGACTTGAATGAGAAACAAAACATTTTGTATCCATGAAATAAAATTACCAAAGAAAGCAGATGCATGCTTGAATAATTTCAGTTCTCAAAGTGAGGCAAGCTGTTAAAAGCAAAGTTATTGTTTCATATTCAGATTGGCACCTATATTGTAAAGCTCCAAAACAGGGCTCAGGATGACAATGTTCTTTACCCATTTTTACTTTTTAAAATGCACATGCTTTTAAACTTTTACTTAGAAAGCTTTCCTCACTTTCAGAGGGAACCTCCAGTCCTGTGAACATCAATCATAGTTGAAACAATTTAAGACAACCACAACAAAGACTTTAAATGTATTTTTGTTCCAAAAAAATATTTTGCCTCAAAAGAGAATGTTCCATTGCACTGTCCTTAGTTTCTTTCTCTAATCAGGTATAAATGCCAATTCTTCTTTAGTGTTTTTAGTATTATTTATAATCCATAAAGAATCAGGAAGAAAATATGGGTGTAATAATAAATATTATTTAATAATAATATTTAAATAACATATCATGTAATAATAATATTATTTTAAAATATTGCTGAGGACAGCATAAAGGAGAAATACAAAGAAGACAAAAATAGTAGCCTGTTCTTGCCCTGATAAGTAAGCTGCTTACACAGAAGCTGTTCCTAAATAAGGGACCACGGGAGCTCTACCTCCTGACAGATACTGGCAAACACAGTAGACCTCAGCAGTGCCTCAATGGTGAGTTCCTCATTAGGATTTTTTTTTTTAATTTTTTTAAAAAATTAAGATTTATTTATGCAGGGCCTCCCTGGTGGCGCAGCAGTTAAGTGCTGAGCTGTGGAGCTGTCGGCAGCGGTGACCCGAGTTCGACGCCCAACCAGGGAGATACCCCCATGGCGCAGCAGACCTTTCCTGCCTCGCCCGCTGCTCCCCTCAGCAATGTATTTCCATTGATCTGCCTGTTCTGCTCCTCACTCTCTGGTGAATCCTTTCACTACCCCACATCTCTGACCTCTACCCAAGCTTGAATGCATAAATAAATAAATCTTTAAAAAAAAAAAGACTTATTTATGCATACAGTGCTGGGGTACAGGCCAGAGGTGTGGGGCGGCGAGAGGGTTCACCAGAGACAGAGGGGAACAGAACGGGCTGATCGATGGAAATACACTGCTGAGGGTAGCAGCGGGCAAGGCAGGAGAGGTCTGCCACGCCATGTGGAATCTCCCCAGCCAGGATTCGAACTCACTTCGCAGATGCCGACAGCTCCACAGCGCAGCGCTTAACCTCTGCGTCACCAGGGAGGCCGCTCATTAGGATATTTTTAAGATGAAAACTTTAAAATCTTAAGATAGCGTCAAGCAGCTATATTAGGTTGATCTGGATAATGCTCAGGATTCTGTGCCACAAGGAAAGCAAGTACATGGAAAATCTGACACCAATACTGGACAACACTGAGGAAGCAGAAAACTAACTGGGTAGGGGCTGACCTGCAAGAGCTGGCTGTACGCCGGCTGGCAAGGGCTGGTTGTAAAATAGCAGACTGAGGCTGGGTACTTGAGGGAGCAGAAAACTGACAGGAAAAGACTGCTAGCCACCGAGCTAGCAGGCAGAGGCTGGTAACCACAACAGGCATATAGAAGCACACATAGGTTGTGGTGGCTTCACACCTCTGGGTGGCAAAGCGAGGCAATGAGGCAAAGGGGGGTAGTGGGAAAGCACCATAATGGGGAAAGTCCCCATGAGAGATTGTAAAAGTAAACCTATCCCCAACAGTAATGGACTCCTCCCTTGGACACCCTCCTGCTGTCAGGAGTCTCTCTTGCAATAAACCCGAGCTTGCCGATCTTCAGTCTGGTGTGCTGGTGATTAGTCCTCATCTCTTGAACACAAGAATCTGCCCAATTGGCAACAACACCAGACTCAGGTGCTGAGCTGCCATCTTGAAATTGCTCTTTGAAGTTCTTACTATCATCGTATGTTTCATTCTCATATCAGCAGAGGCCACTTCACGGCATTTTGTTTCCTTCTTGCTAAGATCCATCTTGACTCTCAGGAAAATATTCTTCCCTTTAGATTTCATAAAACAACCTGAGCAGCAACCAAAGGAAACTTCTGGAAATCACTCTCCATGGTTATACAGCTCTCCATGTCCTAGAACTCACTGTGGTTATATATTAAAAATATAAAATCTTTACCTCAGACTATTAAGTTTATCACTACAAAAAAGTTTTCATTCTCACTAAGATCTCTTGAATCACTTGATACAGCATCTTATTCATCTTTGCTTGCTCAGGTTTATTTTAAAATAAAAATATAGAGAAGTTGGGCCTCCCTGGTGATGCAAGGGGTTAAGTGCAGCACTGTGGAGCTGTCGGTACATTTCACTTACAGTTCACTGTCTTAATGTGGCTTGAGTAAAATTCATATTAGACAGGTGGAAGGCTAGAAACAGTATTCCGAATGTACTCATATAGGATAGCAGAGAGTTAATTATATGTGAAACTGAGAACCATGAATCAAGAGTAATAATGACTAACAGTTGTAGTAACCATGTGCCAAATATAGCTCACGGTTCAAAGTCCTTTGTGGGTATTTCCTCATTAATCCTAAAGCATCCCATTACAGATGATAGATAGATAGAGAGATAGATAGAGAGATAGATAGATAGATAGATAGATAGATAGATAGATAGATAGATAGATAGGCAAATCTGAGCTCAAACACATAGTCAAACCAAAATAGCACCCTCTGCATGCTATTTTTCAAATAGCATATTTCTCAGTGAATATCCAAATAAACTTCGCAAAGAGCAATAACTTTGTCAGTCAAGAAGAGGTAAAAAAAAAAAATCAGGAAAACAGAGCAGATGACAAAGCACAGGGATGAACATAATCAGAGATTAGGAATTGTGTAAGAACCAGAAATTCAAGAATTAGACCAAGTGAAATGACAGCATCAACAATCAGGAGATACAGACCGGTCCTCATGCAAGGTGCCTTTGTATGCAGGTTTTACTTACCAGAATAAAATGATGTACGCAGGTGGCATGAATAATGTGCACAGGAAATGAGCTTAAGAGAGCTAGAAAGGCAAAATACGTCCAGTGATGATCAAAAGGAAATGCCAGCGACTGGTATCTTCACTGCCTGTTGATGGGTCCTAGTTTCTCAACCTTAACAAGGATATTCAAACCCCATCTCAGTGACTGCCATGCTGGATAATTTTAAAAGGATCACATTGTCTTGTGCCTCAATTCCTTCAAAAATGCCATTTAAATGGCTTAGCAACTTATAATAAGACAAACATGGGGTGGAGGGTAATGGGTTCAGAATCAGAACTATTAATAAAATATGCTTAATCGATTTGGTGAATTCTCCCAACAATATTGGAATTTTGAGGATAAATTTGAACTTTCAGAGTCCCACATAGTATCAATATAAATCATTATTTTAGATTGGAACAGAATATTTCAATAGTATATTTTTCTGCTAGGTAGGCTCAGTGTAAGAGTAGTCAAGTTTAATGCTTTTGAAAGTCATCTGGGCCTTCATTTGCAACTAGATATATTGTGTTCTCTCTTTGAAAGTTTCTTCCATCACTCTCCCATCTTGAATAACAGTATTTGTAATTGCAATTGTTTCAAAAGACAGGATTGGGCTTCCCTGGTGGCGCAGCGGTTAAACGCTGTGCTGTAGAGCTGCCGGCAGCGGCGATGCGAGTTTGACACCAGGCCGGGGAGATTCCCACATGGCGCTGCAAACCTCTGCTGCCTCGCCCACTGCTCCCCTCAGCAGTGTATTTCCATCAATCTGCCTGTTCTGCCCCCCACTCTGTCTCTGGTGAACCCTCCCACTGCCCCACACCTCTGGCCTGTACCCCAGCTTGTATGCATAAATAAATAAATCTTAAAAAAAAGACAGGATTATTGTTTATGATGGGACAAAGATGGAGCAACAAATGTATTGTATTTGAAGTCTAACACAAAGACAGAAAGCTATGCTCTCAGAAAGCTAATCTGTATCTACGTATCAGCAGCAACACTTAGATCCTGGAACTTTGCTTCATTTTTTAAAGGCATAACTGAACTTCTATTTCAGATTAAAGACCAGAAAAATGCTGGGCAGTGAAATTTACAGGTCCACGTAATTTTTAGTCTATATTATTTATTATATTAGCCATTGATTTTTTTAAACTGCAAGTCAAGTTAGTAGCAAGGCTTCTAATTATAATAAATTGTTCATAACCCACATGGTTTATACAACCCCAAAATAGCAGTAAGATAGAAAGGAATAGGGAAAAATTATTAAAAATTATTGTATTTTGATTCATAGATTTGAGAAAGATGTTTGCTTCCATTTTGAGAGTTCAAGCAGCAGGGGAAGTGTGGTTAGACTACCTTCCATTGTTACTTTTAAATGAATAAAAAAAAATGGAAATCTCTGGATAGCGATGAAATGAACCAGAAAAATACCAAAAGTATAATGTAAAACAATAAAAAAAGATAAGATTTACAGGTTAAAATATGTCCCTTTTTGATAAGAACACAGCACGATAAGCATTTAGGTCTTATAGAATAAACAGATTGCTTTCTGTAACAAGTTTCTTCAAGGAAACTAAAAATGCTATAAAAAAGTGCTGCAATAATTCTATAAGCAATATTTTTAAATTTTAGTGCTCTAATTTTGAAACTAGGATCAAACAATAATGGAATTGATGGCATGTGAGAATAGAGTATAGAAAATGCTACTACTCAATAAAGATCAATAAAATGCGTATTTGCCAAATTGGCTAAAGAAGGATGTTGGGCCTCCCTGGTGGCGCAGCGGTTGAGCGCTGCGCTGTGGAGCTGTTGGCAGCGCACGATGCGAGTTCGATGCCCAGCCTGGAAGGATCCCACATGGCGCGGCAGACCTCTCCTGCCTCGCCCGCTGCTCCACTCAGCAGTGTATTTCTGATCTGCCTATTCTGCTCCCCACTCTGTCTCTGGTGAACCATCTCGCCGCCCCACACCTCTGGCCTATACCCCAGCTTGTATTGTATGTATAAATAAGATAAATCTTCAAAAAAAAAAGAAGGATGTTAATAAAATACACCTATTAATGGCAATCCTATATCCGATTTCATTATTATAACAACTTATGAAATCATGTGAACTGTCCCAAGTCCTCTCCTTAATATGCATTTATTGTAAGAAAATGTAAGTTAAATATTCCACATCAATTCTTTTAGCTAAATTTTTTCGACATTTCTTCTTTATAATAGATTTACTATATGTTCTACTGATCCCAACATGTCCACATACTGGGACTTATATTCCACTATGTCACCTGGATCCATCATAATTACTATTATTAGCACCTTCATACAGAACCTCCTTAGGAAAAAAAATTTACAAAAGCAATAAAACAAAAACCAGTTCAGGATATCGTAATATATAATCATCAAAATGATAATACAATGGCCTGCGGGTCTCCCCCCCACCCCTCCATGCATCCACATATTTTCTTTCATTGATCTGAGCATTGGGTATGTGGTGTATAAATGCATTTTGTCTTACACTTAAATAAAAGGTTGAGTTCATTTAGCCTCACAAAATTCCTAATTTCCTACAATTACCTAATTTCCTGAACACCTATAATTTGACAACTCCAAGGGTACATACAAAAATACAGAGATAATAAAATACAAACTGTCATGTAGGATGGGTTTACAAGGAATGAACTAAAGTTGAGAGGCAATATGTCTTGCTATCCAAAGTTTCATATAGAAATGTTTAGGGGGAACTCTGGATAAAGAATGAGAAAATGGTCTATTTGTTTCAAAAGCATCATCGAGACCTGTGCTTTTTCTGGAGCAAAAGAAAGATGCTCACTTCCAATTCATCCCAAACTGGTAATAACTGGTTAGTTTTCTTATCACTTTTCTGTCTCTTAATTGACACAAAGCTCTGGCAGAAGGTATATTTACTGTATTGAGTTTCACCCATTCAAAGAAATGCAATATTCAGTGTTTGCTGTTGAAGAAACACTCAGTTAATGTAAATCAAATACGACATTTCAATGTGACACATAATTTAAGACTCTACCTTTGGAAATGAAACAGTATAACATCTTATAAATCAGCAAAGGTTTCAAAAAAAAGCACTTCCAAATGTCAAAAAGAGAACAAAGCAAAGAATTACTGAAAGACTGTATGTTTATGTAAGTGGTTAATAATCTTTAATATTTTAATACTTCTCATATGTGGGTATGGTGTTATTCAACTTAAAAGCCAATTAAAATGAAAATGGCAAGCTAATAGCCCTCGTGACATGTATGTGTACTTTCCCTTGTTACATTGCAGTTAGTAAGGCACTTGGCCCTCTGGAACACACAGGTATTACAATCCACACTCAGATAATTATGATATTTGTGGTATTTTTAAATTCTTGATAATTTGAATCATTCTTTTTAAGTTTCCTGTTTCCACTATCAGAACATCTGCTTGCCCTAGGAAGTTACGAGAAGCATAGTTAGCAGCAGCATTCATTACCTCTCATGTCACCAGGGACTGTTAAATGTCCTAGGATAACAGAAAGTTAAGTGGGACCTTTTCTTTACCATAAAAATCTAGGTAAGACCCACAGGTGAAAGGTCTAAGAAGAGTTGCTCAAACCAGTCTTTGTGTTACCTTGTAAAAAGGAGTCCGTGAGCTCTCCTAGAAGCCAGTCAAGATGCTCCAGGAATGGACACCCCCCCTCACCTCCACGCTGACAATTCATGCACATAGGGAGAGAAAGGGCAGAGAGGACATCTGTCTGAAGGTATCTATCTGAGGTTCTTTAGCCTTTAGAAAAGGAAAAGTTCATGGTAGAGGCTACAGACTCTTCTTAAGAATGAGAACTCTTTAACCAAAGTGCATACTGTTTATGTTCTGAGTGGATGTCTGCTGAGCAACAGAACTTCAGGTATGGTTGGAGCAACCACTAGAGAAGAAAGGCAAGACAGTTTCTTAGAATCTCATGATGTATGTCCTAACATGTGAGGACAGAGAGAGCGCTTATTGGTAGAGATTTCTAAAGGTTGGAAACTTGCTGGAAGAACCTGAACCAACAGGGTAGAAAATAATGTTTCAACTCGTCCAGAGACAAAAATTAGGGTAGTGGTTACAACCGTTATATGTAGGGATAGATGGTGGCTTCTAGAACCTGAAGATAGCAAGAGGATTAGTAATCCAGTAGTTAAAGAGGAACCATGTTTATGTGAAAAAACGCAACATAAATGGTTATTCACCAAGCTTTGCCAGCAGACAGTGAAGCAATGGGGCAATGTCAAGCCAAAGAGCTTTGATTAGAGATTGTGATCAACAGCATGTGCCAAGTGATGTAATAGCTATTAAGTCTTAAAAGGTTCTTAAAGAAAATGTAGGTTTAAAACTGAAATCCACTTTTAAAAAAGCATACAAACTATTAATTTGGAAACTGCCTGTCAGTCATGATCACCAGCAGATGGAGGTAGAATAAGGCAGAGGGGTGTCAGAAATATTTCCCAACTAATGACAAGCTTCCAGTTAAGTAAGATAAACCTAGTCACACCTATTTCTCCTCTCAACTAGCTGTAGTGATAGAAATAAGATGTGCAAAAAGATATCATAAAACTTCACACCCCTTGTCACTACCATCCTTATCTATAGGGCCTCACTCACACTTTAGTTGGCCAAAATAAATAACCTATTCTGAGGGGGAAAAGGAATTTGCCTAGAATATGAGATTCCTGTCCTAAATTACGCTGCATTTGTTTTAATAGCCAAAACTCATCAGAAAGCTATGGAATCTGCACTCTACTTTAAAAAAAATTATAATTTTGGTGTTACATTTTTGTTCTTCTATATGTACCTATTCTACTCACCCTCCACTAAACCACCTGTGCCAATTACCCCTCTGCTTCCCTCCCCTACTCCTTGCTCCCTCCCTTTCTACTCCCCATTCCCTATGGTAACCATTATATTCTAACACTTAGTTTAAGATTTATTCCTACTGTATTTTGCCTGTTTTTTTTTTTTGTTATTTATATTCTGCAGATGAGTGAAATCATTCTGCACTCAACTTTTCTAAAAGACAAAGAAAAAAAAGTAAACATCTTACTTTTACTCCCCATAAACCAACATTATTTAATGTACCTTTTATAATGATAATAAAGGAAGAAATTTGACTGCTGTTTTATATAGTTTTGAGGATCTCAAAACTGGAATGAAGAACAGAAGAGCTGAGTGAGTAGCAAGCCAGGAGGGAAGCTTCAAACTGCCTATTTCCTCTTCATTCAGACCTTTCAAACATGAATTCATTACTTTGCTTGAAATTTTGTGAATTATAATAACAAAATACAGTGACATTGACATTGATGGTAATAGAAAAAAAGACATATTCCATTAAATATTTCTAAATGATTCATTTTTTAAATTAAAATTTATCTTCTATAAACATTGGTAATTCAGAGCTAATATCAATCTTAACAACTAGCTTAGCGTTGTTTGATCAGCATACAAAATATTCAGTTCTCTGACTTCTATTTCTCCATAAGAACTACAGTGTTCTCTTTGCCTCACCCTTCTATGGATTATTATTTTAATTTCATACAATTATAAATTTTAGAAGACTAAAAATTGGCAGACTTTGGGGTAAATGAATATTCTCCCAAATTCATATGCATATCACTGATCTATTGCCCGCTGAAAAAATGTCATAAAGTTGTACAGTTTTTAATTAAAATGTCTCCCCTAAGTTTAAAAATGTCAATCAGGTTTTTTAAAAACTGGCTCTTCTTCAATTTTATGATATTAAAATTAAATTCAAAAAAAGGTTGATGTGAGAGTCTAACTGGTCACTTTAGTATTATGACACCTGTTTGCAGTTCTTAATCAGTTGGAAACCATGACAAAGGGATTTGGATCTAGTTAGGATGAAATGATGCTAAGGAAATGTAAAATCACTCTCAAACATGATGGTATTGAAAAGGAAATCAAGGAAATGTTAGAGCAAATCAAGACATACAAGTCCCTGAAAATAAACTAGAGAACAATGCCTTTAGAAATTAACATCTAAACAGCAGTGATTCAACTCTATCCTTGTGACTCTTCAAAGTTCCACTCTCTTCTTAAAATTATTTTTTTTTAATTTATGACCCAAAGCTTAGCTGCTACAAAAGATTCACAAGTATCAACTAAAGAAAATGTTATTTCTCTTCGGAAAACAGTGGGCCATCTAAAGACTGAGTAGTTTCTTAATCTAGTTTTGTTTTGTGTTTTACATAATGCACTCACAAGCCAATGTTTCTCTAATTTGCTCCCTACAATGAAACTGGCAAAAATGCCAAGTAACTATTGTTTGCAAAGAGGTACCTTCCAAGTTGGGTATTTAACAACGGTGACAGGCTCCATGAAGGAATTTTTTTTTTTCACTCCCAAAACTGAACTTCTTCAAAAAGAGACAAAAATGCTGAAATGGAATTTTATATTTTTAATTGAATTCTACTGCAAGCAAAAAGGATATTTTGTGTTCAAATCAGAGCTGCCTGTCAGAAACTAAAAGGCCAACACCTCCCAGGCAGTGTTAACACATTGTCCCTGTGATTTGAATGAAGCCAGGTGGAGCCTTCTCAGGAAGGGCTTCACAGCGAATGTCCATTAGTTTTACTGAAGGGGCCAAGGGGTTTCTCTAGGTAATGTGTGGTAGTGTCTGCTACACCCCTCTGACAACATGTTTACCCCAAAAAACCACAATAGCATCCATTTAGAAAGGGAAAATCTACTCTGTTACTGGCTACAAGGCGTTAGGGCACTAAGTAGAATAAAGAAAGGAGAACTGCAGGCACCCCCATCAATCCCATGTCTGCCAGCTTTTCAGCTCTAAAGAACATGAATCTTAGAAATAAGCCCTCTTAAAATTCTAGTCTTTCAACATGCTCAAAGATTCCAATCAGGGCTCCAAAGACAACTCCCCCCATAGGATAGTTTTCTTTGTCTACAGTTACCTAAAATGTGAGTTTATTGCTTATTCACTTGGATCCTGCGAACAGAACATTTTGATTTTCCTGTTAACTCTCCTCTAACTCCAGACGGCATTGCATTTTTCCAATATCCTTGATTCCTCAAGTTAACTTGATATTTTCCTTTGGTTTCTATTGGCATTTTTTCCCCTTGCTGCTTCTTTCTCATTTCTTCTCCATCAGTCCTTTATCACATGCTCATTCTCAATATCATATATTCATATTTTCTGACCTGCAGTCATTTCATATTTGATTTCAGTTCACCTGTACTTCCCCCCACTGGGAGACAGTGTAGAATAGTATTGGATGAAAACTCTTTGCATCAGTGAGCATGGAATGGGATGTGGGTCCTAGACACCTGTCAGGTAGGATATTTCTTAAATTATAACTTTAGGGGGCCTCCCTGGTGGCGCAGCAGTTAAGCGCTGAGCTGTGGAGCTGTCGACAGCGGCGACGCAAATTCGACACCCGGCCAGGGAGAATCCCACATGGCGCGGCAGACCTCTCCTGCCTTGCCCGCTGCTCTCCTCAGCAGTGTATTTCTGATCTGCTTGTTCTGCTCCCTACTCTGTCTCTGGTGAAGCCTCTCGCCGCCCCACACCTCTGGCCTGTACCTCAGCTTGTATGTATAAATAAAAAAATAAAAAATAAATCTTTAAAAAAAAGTTATAACTTTAGGGCTCAAGGCATTAAGGCACTCCAGCTGCAATAGCCAGCTTCATTGTATGAATATAAAACAAATTAGAATTAGAAATTCAAAATATCTCTTGTACTCTTAGGAATCAACCAGCCTACTGACAAAGACTAAAAGTCTCTAGTTTTGTAAGTGCAACAGTGTATGATTTAATTTAGCATTATTCCTATTGCCTATTTATTAGAATGTTGAAGAGCTCTTGAAAAACACCTTACTTTACCTAAATGCCACTAATGTTAAATTATAAAGCTATTAAGAACTTCAGGAGCATTTTCTAACATTCTCCCTCAAAACTCCCATGCCAACATGTCCTCTGACTAACCCATCTTAGGAAAACCAGACATGGGGAAGAACAAAATCACAACCCAGAAATCTTTCTGGAAATTAGGCATTCCAGTTAATTCATATACTCATTTATAACCATCCCAACAAAATTTTGCCATATGAACAAACATTCAGAATGTCAACAGTATCAATTCTCAGCCGATCCAAATATATTCTTGTGGTATCTGTCACTTTGTCTCTAAATTTAATCATCTGTAGAATAGGCAACTATTCTCTTCACAAAAAAGACAACCTTTCATGAGGTTATTTTCAAAATTGCATTGACCTTAATGCTCTAGGATAGGGAGAAGCCTGGTGAATTAGCTATCACTCTAGGACCACTTCATAGTAAAAATCCAGATGAGAAAGAGAATAAAGTTATTAGAGACCATGTAATTACACTAAAGGTAAATCTGTCACCAACAGAGGACAGAAAAATAGAAAATGGAGGATTATAGGTTGATAAAAGCAAGTGGAAATTTTATAACATAAATTACACTGCTAAGAGACTTCAAAGGAAATCAGTTTGCCCAAAGGGAACCCTATGGAGACAGAACACCCAGAAACAGCAAGTAATTTGAATTTTATGAGATTTAAATGATATTAAAAGAGTATGCTGAAAATAGTCCATGTGCAGAATTGCCAAGGGTTTATATTACAGGACCAGGAGGGGACATCCATCTCACCAGACTAGTGTTTACTGTGAGACAAGAAATCAGGGGGCTCTTCTTAAAGAAACTGAACGAAAACCTCGGATTATTAAGAACACTAGCATGTAAGTTGGTCCTTCTCAGGAGAAAAAAAGTCCTCTTTACTTGCCAACAGATATTTCCGCTCCCTTCTCACGGGCACAGAGTCTTGGTCTCACTTCCCCTTCAGATCAGAGATTTGGGCTGGGAGTGAATCAATCATCTTTCATATCAGTAGAAAAAACCCATCCTGATTATCCAGGAATTTCTTTATTTTTTAAGATTTATTTATTTATGCATACAAGTTGGGGTACAGGCCAGAGGCGTGGGGCAGCGAGAGGGTTCACCAGAGACAGAGTGGGGAGCAGAACAGGGAGATTGACTGAAATACACTGCTGAGGGGAGCAGCAGGCAAGGCCACACCATGTGGGAACCTCCCCAGCAGGTTCTGAACTTGCGTTGCTGCTGCCCACAGCTTCGCCACCAGGGAGGCCCCTATCCAGGAATTTCTTGAGCAAGTATCATCAAGCAATGGGAAAAAGAGAGCAGAAAACAAAGAACCTGAAAACACTTTGATATTGTAAGAAATTGAGGTATTGGACAGAATAAAGAGGAACTAAAAGAAACTGAAAATAATACAGAGATTCAAGAGGAAATTATACCCATAAATACAAGATAGGATGATATTAAAAGTGACCAACAGAGATCAAAATACTATTAGAGATTAATAGCATAATTTTGAAAAAAAGTTGAAAAAACGGAGAACATGTAGAATGTATAAATTCAAAAGACAAATATAAGTGAACATGTGAGAGAGATAAATGAGCATCCCACATAATATGAGAGATAATGGAGCATCCCACAGAATTTCAAAAAGAAAATCGAGAAGACTGATGAGTAGTATATTATCTATATTATCTAATAAATACTACAAAGAAATATTCTGGTGTTTAGGACATTAGCCTTCTAATCGAAGCACCCACCGCATCCATCATACAGGATACAAGGAATGACAGATGGAGCCAAATCACCCTTAGGTCCTTACTAAGCTAATTAGAAACAATGGGTGTTACAACCAACCAAGTTATTCCTTCAAAATGTTGACGGAAAAATTTTTCTATCAGTATTTCTAAATCCAAATAAATAAGCATAAATCATAATAAGTTATTTTGTTTTTTGAGTATGTAGTGAAAAATGTAGAAGGTACGACAGGGAAATCTCCAAGGGAATTAAAGAGGAACCCATGAAGATAATGGGGGGGGGGAGAGAGGGAGGGAAAGAGTGGGAGAGAAAGAGGAAGAGATAGAGAGAGAGGGGAGGGAGGGAGAGAGAGACTGACTACAAGGAAAATTAAATGGTGATTGGAATAAATCAGAATAAATTATGTGTGAAGTCAAATATAAAGTTAATAAAAATGCATTTGAATGTTAAGCAAAGACTGGTTCTAAGAGAACCGTGTGACCTGATTCCAACAATCTTCTCTTTGGGTGGTGAAGATTTATGGTCTCAGATCTTTTGGAGTGGGAAATGGAATCTTTGCCCAGAATTTAAATAATGCTTACATTGGTATAGTAATTTAAATGTTTGTTTGCTTTCTACTTTAAAAGTCAACCTAGGGACAAAGGAAAGGAAGATGGACATGACCGCCCTCACAGAACAGAATGTCAACGAAAACCACTTGATGTAAAAGTGAAAGTAGACTTCAAAAAATATGCTGAATACATGGGAAGAAAGAGCAGAACAGAGTGTCTAGATTTAATATATTTTTCTTATTAAAACATGGAGCAGAGCTATATGTCATAGGATATATGTCAAAATGTTGGATCCAGAAATAGAGGCTTAAATATATTTTTTCCACGGTCACAAGATTTATCACAGGAAAATGGAGAACTGAAAAGCAATATGGTAAAAAAGCACACACTGGAAGAAAAGAGTGTGAAGTGAGAGAAAGTGAACTTTATCTTTTTTATTTTAATGTCAGTAAATAATTTGAGAATTGAAGAACTCAAGATGCAAAATGAATATCTGAAGTTATTATCTCCCCCAAAAAACTCTTATAAACCATCAATTAAAAGAGATAGCCTCTCTACATTGAATTTAAGTTCTCCAGAAGTGAGATCAGATATTCTTGCTCTCCATTTCAAACAATTACCCAAAATAAAGGCTTCAAAAGAAATTAAAAATAGACATTAAAATACCATTTTACATGACACTGCTATCACTATCAACGAGCCTGGAAATTAACTTCACAGTTCTGGGTTCAGTCATAGATGCTGTTCAGTGTGCCAACAGTGAACAGTCTCCATTAGTGTAATACATACACCACTATATCAAAGACATTGCTGTTGTCACTGGCAGAATATTAGTTCATCATTGCTGGACACAAGCAAATTCAGTGATTTCAGCTAGAAAATTGGAATAGCTCTTTACCAGATAACCACAGAGAATCTGTCATGACTGAGTGAAGGTTTAACAAGTAAGCCTGAGCACAAACTGAAGGGAATATATGAAAAGAATGCAAGGGATTTGGAAAACCAAATATGAATACACTTCAATGCTGAATATAAAAGTACCTTTTCTGAGAACTATGGATTTTTCCCTCCTATCATACGGTCAGTGCAAAAACTACATCTTCAAGACTGGCCTTTGTTGAAATCCTAACTAGTGACTCTTCAGATATGTCTGCCTACTCCTTTCACTCTGCTTTTTTCCTTCCCAGTCAAGTCTCTAAGTGTTTCATGATTTGAAATCCCTCAGATTTCGAGCTCCATTTCTTTCATTTTACTTTCTTTTTCTCTTTTTAATTAAATGCTCACAAAGTACAGTGCACATTAAAAAAAAAAAAAAAGAAAAAAACAGGTTCCTTTTTGTGGGATTGCTTTTGCCGACCGGCCCAGAGACTACATCTATTGTCCGATGCTATTGATTGTCCTGACTGCTAAGCCATGAGGTTCCACTTCCTGTGAAAGGTCCCTGATGAACACTGACTGTCTGAGGCAAGGATAGCAAGACACGAATGACATGACTCCCCGTCTTCTGTCAGCCTTATTGAGAAATTCAGTCTTCTGAGAACTTGTCTCAGAGCTGGCGTATGTATGTGCCCTCCTCTTAAATTCTCTGGTGGATGGCCCTCCCTGGTGGCTCAGGGGTTAAAGTTTCAGCGCTATCAAGCTATCACCAGCCACTGCAACAGGAGTTCCATCCCCGGCCAGGGAGCTAACCCACATGGCCTCTGTCTTGCCCATTGCTCCCCTCACCTGTGTATATTTCAGTAGATGCACCTGTTCTGCTCCCCACTCTGTCTCTGGTGAATCCTCTTACCCCCACCCCAACCCCCCCGCACCTGACCTACACCCCAGGTCTTGAATGCATAAATAAATAAAAATAAACCTTAAAAAAAAATCTCTGGTGCTCCCTTTTCCCCCAGTTAATTTTGAACTACCATACACTGTAAAGTAGCTCCTTTAGGGACTGAAATAAAATCTACTACTTGACCCATGTATCTTATCCTCAAACCTGAGGAAAGAAGAAAACTCTTCACCAAACCACTAAAACTGAATAATTAAATGATGTCATGGAACTCGGGAACATGGTATTTTTCAACTTTATAAATCTATGATACTTTTACATTTATGAGGACCTGACCCTTCAAAAGAACATTCTATTCCTATTGTGACCTATATATTTTATTTTGAATGCATTTCTCTTTTACTCTGTCAATTTAATTTCTAAGTGGATTTTTATGCCTTATATACAAACCTATTTCTATTATCACCTACTTATTAGCCTCAGCATGGCTAGGTCTCCACTCCTCCTTCTCCCAGTGTAGATAATAACAGGATGGTGCTGGTTGAGGCAGCCACTGTATAATGCCAGAAGCTTGAGTCTTGGTGCAGTGTTCTAGCTGGGGAGCCATGAGGATATCATCTCTATTTATTGAGTGTTGGTTTCCTTATCTGTAAACATGCTTAACATTTGCAAAGCCAATGCACCATATGGATTGGGTTCAGTGATATGTAATATTTATAAAACAAATGTCCACCAAAATTTTGAAAAGTGAGTCAAATATTTATTGATGTCATTCACAAATGCCAAAAGAGGACTCAATTCATAGCATAGACAAAACGCTCTATGATGCAAAATCACATTACTGCCAAGTCTCTTCCTTCTTTTGAAACTCAGCAGAAGTTCCTCTAAATTCAGTCCACACTATCTCTAGTCTCTTTTTCTCTCCTCTCACCTTTTTGATATTTTCATTTGTATTCTTCAAAGACTCAGGGAAGAGCCTCACCTCACAGGCCCAGGACTTAAATAGCCTCCAGTCTGAATGAATTGCAGCTACTTCTCCCCATATTGTAATTATAGATTAAATTTACAGTCTCAGTCTCCAACTGATTCTGCAGTTACTTTTCTAGATCAGTAACACAAATCATGCAGTCCTAAATCCAGGCATTTTCCTGGATTTCCTACAGACAAATCCTTTAGATGTTGCCTCTATGACCTACTTTTTTGAACTGTCCAGTTTCTACAAGAAACCTTCTCCATAACTTCAAGGTCTATTTTTCTGCCCTTGGTCATCAATTTCTTAAATTCCTTAGAACATACTAGCTTTCAAGTTTAACCCCCAAGGCATACAGCTCAGTCAGTGGAGCAGAGCTTTAATTCACACCAGATATGGGGCCCATGCCTCTTTCCTCCACTCTGAATGATCTCTCAGTTCCAAAGATCTTAGGAGATAAGATTAATTTCCAAAATTCAGTTATCTCAGAGAAGTTTCTAGGCTTTCTCAATTTAGTGAATTTATGTAATACTAAATTTAGAAAAAAAAATGTAATCCACACAGTAACCCAATGCCAAAGAGTAGATTATCACCTCAAATTGTTGTTCTAATCTGAGAGTAGTAGCTAAAGATTCCTTCTACTTTTGGTATTGTACTCCAGTGTGGAACACACAAACAAACAAAAGATACTTTTAGGATAACAGATTCAAGGAAACTTTAGTCCTAACATCTTCCTAAACATAGACAGTTCTGTCTAAATTAGTTCCCTAAGATAAAGACATTACTTTGACATTATGAACAGTGGTCTCTCCTTTATGAATTAAATAAGCTTGTTAGAAACCAAACTCCTTTGGTTAACTGAAAATATCAGACATCAACTGGTTGTCTTTCCTTTGGTAGGAAAAAACATGTATTATTTCTGTGTATGTAGCTTACCTATAGAAATGGAGACCAAAAACTTGGGGGGGTTGAGATCAGTTACTCAGAGACATCTGATATTGATCTTCCAGGTCTTGGTCCTCAGTTTGGCTCTGAATAACCTCTTTACTCATTTTCCCTTTTACTGAACTTTGAGTTCACTTCATAGTGGTGATTATTTCAGTTGAAACAAGGGACATTAGAGGGGGAGGGGGAAGGGAAATGGAAGTGAAGGGAGGAAAGGGACCTAATGGTTAGGATAAAGGAATTTGGGTGCTTTGGTGGTGGGTATGGTGTGGTTACATATCTGAAGAGGTGAGAAGTTATTCCTCTGAATTATATACAGTGTTGTAAACCAATGTCACCTCAAAAAAAGTCCCAAAATCTAAAGAAGAAAACTATATGTTAGCAATGAAGATAATAATACCTGAAAAAAATAGAAATCTTCAACATAGAAAGAAAAAGGAAGGAAGGAAGGAAGGAAGGAAGGAAGGAAGGAAGGAAGGAAGGAAGGAAGGAAGGAAGGAAGGAAGGAAGGAAGGAAGGAAGGAAGGAAGGACAGACAACAGAAGACAAATTTTAGTGATCTAGAAATTTCTGTGAAATTTCCAAGCTATAAAAATTGAAATTTCACTCTATGTCCTAGGTAATGATTTACTTCAAAAAACACTAGATATGATACTTCACATTGAAGTATTCTGACATCAGAAAATCCACATTCATGTCACTACAGCGATGTCTAAAGATCCAAAATAATTTGGGATCAATACCACAAGATGAATCTCTATGCAGCCCATCTAATCAAGAACAATTTATTAAAGTTATTTTTGCATCCTTCTTGAGCATGCTTTATTCCAGGGAAGGTCTCTTGATCTTAAGCATTCATTGTCTTCCCCTTCCCTCTCTCTTCTTTCTCCCTGAAAAATTCATACTTTTTCTTTCTTACCTCCCCAAATTTTCCCTGCTCATTTCTCCATTCCTCCCTCTCTCATCAGCTGCGTGTCTTCATTTCTTTCTGTGATATTTTCACTATACACCAATCAGTCTTATTCCAATGATTCCTGAATTTCCTTTCACTCACAAACCTGATAGCAAAGTTGATTCATCTTAAAGAGAAGACTAAGGTGAAAGCCTAATAGTCTTGTGTTCATATTTTTCTATCACATGTAAATAGCGATACCACCATAGAGGGCTGATTTGAAGTTAAATTAAATGATTCATCCACAAGTATTCCTGATACAGGCTTTTAAGAATTTTAGTTCAAGAAATAAGGAGGTGTGAGAATGGAAGCAGGACAGTTTGGCCAAAGCACCACATTCCTCTGGGGTTCAACTCTTAGTTTCCCTCTCCCATTCCCACTTAGCATCCTGAAGAAAGAAACAGGAATAAGAGAAAGGAGAAGAATGGCAGAAAAGAGATTAGTACTTTGTGTGAGGAATGAGCAACTGGTGAGAGGAATGCAACTCGGCTTAGTATGTTTGTGGCTCCATGAGCTGAGTTGTACATCTGTCAGGTGGTGAGGAGGGCAGAGGCAGCCACAAAGCTCCAGAACAGCTGTTTCTTTCTCTTCTTCCACTCCACATTCAGAGAATCTGGACAGTTTAGGGACAGCCCCTAGGGAGCAGCAGCAGATGGCCGCCATGCTCCAGAGATGCACCAGTGGATTAGGAGGGCTCTGGTGAGGAAAAGCAGCTCTCTTTTATATGCCGATAAATATGATCTACTAAATGGCTGCAAAAAGGCACATTCATGGAAAATTACTGTTTATATTTTTTATCTTAAATTTGGTTTTGTAAATGTAGTAGTATTTTATATCATACAACAGCTATAGGGCAATTATCAAACTTAAAGGAATTAAAGAACGAACATATTCTCTCTTTCTCCATCAGGTCTTGCCCATTGGAAGGAAAAGAGAAATGAGCAACAGACAAATCTACAAGAGATTTTTATCAGGTTCAACCCACATTTACTGAGAACCTATTGGGCATGTTCATTACAGTTCTAGAATTTCCATGAGCATCAGCTTACATGAGTAGGTCTGAAAAAATTCTTTTCTAAGTAAAAGATAAAAGATTCCACTTTACCCCCACACACACAAAGACACAGAAGTCGGAGAAAACAAAATATTAGAAGTTCAGATCTGTTGGAATGTATACAAATCCAATTCTGACTAAATTAATGCTTACCTCACAATATGTCAAATACTCGTCCAAAGGAGAAAATAACAATGTTGAGTTTGTTTGTGACTTTTTTATGTGACTTTGTGTCACTGTTATTCTCTCTATAAAATTGTGGCCCTCACAAATAATAGCTAATAATTTTACAGCATTTTGAAGATTACAAAGCGTGTTCACATATAGATCTCTTTTGATCTTTAAGAAGATTGAGTAAAGTAGGGATTCCGACATGCTAGGGACATTCAATTCCAAGATGAGGAGAGATTTTAGAGCTGTATTTGCTGGCTGGAGCTGCCCTCGACTTGGCAGTGACATTTTGATATACCAATGGCCATCCGTGGGTGTTACAACTAGACTTTGCTTGAATGCTGGTAGAATGTGTCTCCAATCGACCAACTAGTTTTATAGAGTTGAATGGAAAGGATAAAAAATTCTAGGAATTCTAGTTCTATTTGCCTGTCTTCTGGGGTAGGCCAGTAGAGTCCAAGCATTTGTCAACTAAACCAAAGCCCCTGAATTTGTCCACTAAATCATTCACTTACATAAATGAAACCATGGCATTTAAAGAATTAACAGAGATTAATTTAAACTGTAGGATATCAATTCATTATCCTGCTGTTAATCAATATTATAGAAATGATTATAAATATTTTAAACTGCTCTCACCCCATTTCAAAGTTCCCCAAATTCTTTTTTTTTTTTTTTTTTAGTTTTTTTTTTTAAATTTTATTTATACATACAAGCTGCGGTACAGGCCAGAGGCGTGGGGCGGCGAGAGGGTTCACCAGAGACAGAGTGGGGAGCAGAACAGGCAGATCAGAAATACACTGCTGAGGGGAGCAGCGGGCGGGGCAGGAGAGGTCTGCCGCACCATGTGGGATTCTCCCCGGCCGTCGAACTCGCGTCGCCGCTGCCGACAGCTCCACAGCACAGCGCTCAACCGCTGTGCCACCGGGGAGGCCCGGTTCCCCAAATTCTTTAAAATAAAATCAAGCCAACATTAAGTTCAAAAAAATGTTACAGAAAGACTGAGGTGTTTTGTAAAAAGAAAACATCATTTGGAAAACTAAGAAAAATTTGTGGTTAGAATAAAGGATTTTTTAAAGTAAATAAGCAGTAAGTTAAAAGTATGCCTATTCACCAATTATTTAAATTGTTAATTGGCAGTATTAAATTAAGCTTCTCTCTGACGGTACATCTTTTTCACAGTTAATCCTGCAAAGCTCAGTTCCCATCAATTCATTACTTTATGACTCGTGCTAGTTACACGATAATTTGCACACTTGAAGATGAGATCCAAATTCCAAACTTTACAGGTAAATAGACCTACGAATCTTCCTCCTCCTACTCCCTCTTTTCTTTCCCCACTTCTTCCTAATTCCTCTCCCTAAAGTCCTGAGATCCCCTCTTTCTTTCTCTATGTAGTCAACTACCAATCCTCGGTGTGTGCCTATCTCCATGCCCTTTAACCAGAATGTTCACAACTCACTAGTTTAAACATAAATTCTTCCTTGGAGTTTTCTCCTATAGCAAAATCTCTGTCTTAAAGCCTCTTTCTCCTGTTGCTTCTCTACTTAACAGACAGTATGAGCGCCAAGTTTTCCTGGCTCCTTAATTGAATCATTCACCAACTTCTTGATCCTATTTATTTATTATTCCTAAAAGCTAATTCACCTGAGTCAGATATATATGCTCTAGAATTTCCCCCCTACTTTCCCTAGATGAGTGACCTTATATAAGCAAGCTGTCTACAGAACAGTCAGTTTCACTTAAGACTCAAGTTAGATGCATGCAACCATTATGAATTTATTGGGGTGAATTTATATTACAAAATATAAGTCTACAGTTCAACTGGCAGCAAATTTCTTCTCCTATAAATTATCCATTCTAATACAATACACAAGTTATGATAAAGATTAAGTGAATTAATATGGTATTCTTTCTAGCTAAAAAATCCAACTTGAGCCAAGTCTCAAAATAAGTTTCAAAGAATATTAGTTGCACAAAGTGTTCCTCAAATAAAAAGGTTAAACAAGTTTATTAAACAATGCCCACTTCTCGGTCAGCCAGGCTGTACATTAGCATATTCAAGGTTCTACAAAAATCTTGCAAGAAAACAAAACAAAAGCAATTCTGACATTCCCTACACTTACTTGACCAGAGAGCTTTTGTGTACATGCACAGCAGATACTTAAAATCCTGCAGAAAGTGCTCTGAGGAAGGAAGCTGATAAAATGCTTACTTAGGCAAGAATCACAGTTATCACTTTGGAAGTTATTTCAGTCTCAGTTTTCCAAGAAAAAAAAATTGTAAAAGATGCTATCCTCTAATGTTCAAAGTCATCACAAAAGTTCAGAAAAATGAACCAAATTGTCCTGTGGGGAGAAGTGTCATAAGGGTAGAAGAATGGTATTAACTTTCTAAGGCCAATTATTTCTTCAAAATCTTTAAAGGATATGAAAAAGCTCTGTTTTTCATGCAATGCCCAGTAATTGCTTATCCAGTGAGTAGCTGATGCAAACTTTCATCTCAGGAGTAAAGTTTAACATACAAATATGTAAAAATCTGATAAAGAATGGGAAGAACTCTGGGGAGATTTAGGAAATGGATGATTTCATGCCTGTGACAGAGACGGAATCAAGATGTGGTCACTATTTTTGCGATCTAGTACACTGGCTTCCAACATCCCACTCTACTGTGTCCAAGCTATAAGGGCACTAAATGTTTGAGAGCCGATTGCCTCAATGTCACAAGGGAAATATAGTCAAATTGTAAATGGCACACTAGGAATTCTGAATCATTTCATTTCTTCACAAAAACAGGATTTAGATCTCCTTTTCTCTTCATTGAAAAGTGCTGTTCAGGGCCTTCCTGGTGGTACAACAGGTTAAGTGCAGCACTATGAAACTATCCAGAGCCATTGCAGCACGAGTTTGATCCCTGGCCAGGCAGAGATTCCCACATGGCACAGCAGACCTCTCCTATCTCACCTGCTGCTCCCCTCAGCAGTGTACTTCAGTAGATCTGCCTGTTCTGCTTTCCACTCCATCTCTAGTGAATTCTCTCACCACCCCACACCTCTGGCCTACACCCCAGCTTGTATGCATAAATAAATAAATCTTTTTAAAAAGTGCTATTCAAATAATATAGTCTTTCTCAAATCACTTTAGTGATTTCTACTTAGCCCTGTTTGAATTCAGTCTAATAGAATAAAATTAGCTTCCCTATAGCAGAGTTCTGATTTTTCAAAGTGTATAATAAAAATAGGCTCTTGTGGGAGGAAAAAAACAATTAATAGTATAGTCATTTTGAATAATTTCATGTTTTTATTAAAACAATGACAAGAAAAATAATTACTTTGTCAATATTAACCTCTCCCATTTTAGTTTTAGTAGGTGTCAGAAGTATTGATACTGTAATGATTCTGATTAATCAAGATGTTTTATGTATGGACACTGTAATGACCCTGACTGATAGAGAGGTGGAGTCAATTAAAGTAGAGCAATACAAGTTATCAATTAAAAAGCAACCACTTGTTCAAGAAGACACAGATAAGCAGACATGTGAAAGGAAAAAGATGAGGAGAGATAAAAACTCAGCTGGGTTGAGAGATCCCTCCTAAATTAAAATGAAAAGCAATCCTGATAATACGACTCTGAATAGTGGCACTAAAGTTGAGGCAACTGGAGATGCCTATAGATTCCACACTAGTCCTAAAGTCTTCTTAGGGTTTGGTGAGAGCTGCCAGGACTCTTGCTCTGAGAAGATTTCCCATCCCTGGAGACAGATGGCTGCCAGGAACTTTCTGACATGGTTCTGCATCGCCAGTCTCCAGAGCCTCACCAAGAGGTTCCTTACCTTCCCCCTTTTGATGCCAGTTGAACTCTATGCTTACATTTTGTAATATAAACTCACCCCAATAGATTCATAATGGTTGCATGCATCTGACTTGAGTTTTAAATGAAACTATCTGTTCTGCGGAAGTCAGCACGTCAGAGATCCCAGACCTGATCTAACAATAGGCTATAAACAGCCATGTTGATGTCAAATAAACACTCAAATTGGAAATAAGATATATTTTTAGTCATATAAGGAAGATTTCTGAATTCTTCCACACTAAGTGAGGTTTACAATATAGCATCAAGATGAATGAAAAAGGCCTTAAACTATTTAAAGTATCTTAAATTTAAAAACAAGTAAACAGGAAAACACATTCTAACATAACTCTCACCATCTGAATTGTCAAATTAGATGACAATGTAGCTGGAAGAAATTTCAGTGAGTAACTACGAAATTCTTAACTTCCTGAACATGAAAAGTGAGACGCCAAATACTAAGTATAAAACAGACAACTATCTGAAGATAAGAGAATGTTCAGGTTACAAAGAAGTCTGATTTTCAAATGTGCTTTCCACATCAATCACAGAACTTCATAGGTTCTATCCTTTAAGATCACTTGTGCCTTAAATTCCATAACTTAGGGCCTCTCTGGTGGCGCAGCAGTTAGGCGCTGTGCTGTGGAGCTGTTGGCAGCGGTGACGCGAGTTCGACGCCAAGCCGAGGAGATTCCCACATGGTGCAGCAGACCTCTCCTGCCTCGCCCACTGCTCCCCTCAGCAGTGTAGTTCCGTCGATCTGCCTGTGCTGCTCCCCACTCTGTCTCTGGTGAACCCTCTCACTGCCCCATGCCTCTGGCCTGTACCCCAGCTTGTATGCATAAATAAATCTTTAAAAAAAATTCCATAAATTAGAGGCCATTTTAAAAAATCAGTTGATTCTTTGATAACGTAGTTTTAAAGATAGGATTATTAGTTCCCAATGTTTCAGTAATTGAATTCAGTTGCTAAGTTAAAGTATGTTCTGACTGGGAGATGTATCTAGCATATTCCAATGACAGTGTCCTTTTAGTTTCCCTTTAGAAAAGTTGCACAAAGAAGTTAGACCAGTCGTCTCAAAGAACATAGAGTGGATTAATCTAGAAGTCATATCTGCTTTTTGGACTCTAAAAAGTGGCCTGACTGCAGGAAAATGCAAGTTTCAACAGACTTGAGATTGACAAAAGCAATTAAATGAGAATTAGTTGCAGCAAAGTCTAGCAGAGTGTTAGAATGGTAAGAGAAAGAGTGGGCATTTAGGTCCTTACTGGCCTGTATGAGCCTGATCTTGTCTGATCGTGGAAACTGAGAACAAGAGCAGAGAAAAACTTTGAGGAAATCTTGGAAAGTTAGTAAAAGTCTGGTTTCATTGTCACAGTCACAAATTTTAGTGGAATATCGATAGAAGGAATGGAAAGGTGAAACACAAGAAGGAATGCAGGTCTATTTTCATAGACTGGTGCTTAAATGCCCTAGACCCAGGCAGTATTATTTCAAATAAAAACTTCTCTTCAGTACATTTGTTGTAACTATAGTAAATATATTTCAGCCAAGACTTACCTATGCCAGTTATAAAAGTTTATAGCAGTAATGTTTCCCTTTCTTAAATTTCTAAAAACATTCTATATTAAGGGTTAACTATAACTTCTACAGTTGCCATATAAAAATAATTTAGTTCAGTGCACAGTCAACACACAAGTCTTCCCTGCTGTTTTTCTCTATGTATAATTCAACAAATCCCCCTAGCAGTTTTACTCAAAATTATTTTGCAAGTGTCCTTCTAAAGATGAATGGCCAAATTAGAACATCCAGGTCATGGAATAATACTCAGCATTGAAAAGGAACATAATGCTCACATGAACTTTGAAGGAATTATGCTGAGTAAAAATAATCAAACTCAAAGGATTACAAACTATATGGTTTCACACTTACATAATGTTTTTGAAATGACAAGTTTATAAAAACAGAGAACATGTTAGTTGTTGCCAGGTAGTGGGGGAGACATCTGGGAGGGATGTAGGTGTGGTTATCAAAGGAAAATAAGAGGGACCTTTGTGAGATGGGAATGTTCTGTATCTAGACTGTAGGAATGTTCTGTATCTAGACTAGAGGGAAGGTATATAGGCCCACATGGATAGCAAAACTATGGGCACATGCGCGCACACACACACAAATCACACCCCTGATACATACACAAATGAGTACAAATGAACCTGGGGAAATCTGAACAAGAATTGGTGGACTGAATAAATGTCTAATCCTGGCTGTGATATTACACTATAGTTTTGAAGATGTTGTCATTGGGGGACACTGGGGAAAGGAGATATCAAATCTTTATTATAGCTTACAACTACACATGAATCTATAATGGCCTCAAAATAATCACTTTAAAATATTCAGAACAAATATTTAAATATAGTAATATTTAGTACTTTTCCATATCCTTATAAATCTGTCCCTTATTTATCGTTTTATGTTTATAACCTATTTTAGCCTTACTTATTCTACTTTCCATGTTAACATTGCACTTACTTTACTCCTCCCAAGGTTAAAATAAAGGATTAAAGTACCATTATTACCATTTTATTATTATATTGTCTCCATAAAATCCATCGCTATCATCCTTTGCCATTCTTTGATGTTGGTATAAAGAGACATTTTCTATTTTATATGTCCTTCTTTAAATTGTACCATATTCTTTGGCTTCTTTAATTAGACCTCTAGCATTTTTTAACTTTTTTATCCCGCTTTGTGTCATTTTCATCTTTATTTATTAAAATAACTACTGAAGCGCTTGTTACTCTTCCTATTTTTTACTAGTAGCAAGTGTATTTAATGCCCCATTTATATTTTTCCTAATAAATTACTGTATTTCCTGAATAATACTAGATTGCCCCAGGAATCTGCCTCCAATTAGATCCAGATAATTGAATCCTATTTCTCAATTCCTAATCAGATTAAATCATATTTATATGACCCATAACCTTAGTAATGATATTTTAACCTCATACATGATATTTTTAGGTCATAGTTTTATATGTTCTTAAATTAGCAGTCTGATTATTGCTTACTTTACTAATAGCTTGGGTTAATCTACTGATTATAGTTATTGATGAGAAAAAACAAACTTGACTATTAACTAAAATTCATTAACTTCCTTTATTCCTTCTTCTTAATGACCTCACTTATTTATTTGCTTATCCTACCATGATAAGTGTGTCTCAGTAATTCATTTTAAATATGTTACAGAACAAAGCTCAAACTAAGTAGATGGGTAGATAAGGCAGAATCAAATAATTAATTAAGAAAGAAGTTAATTCTTAATTATGGTCTCCACTAAATAATGAAATAATCTCTTCTCCAGCCAATCTGTTGGCAAAGATGTTTCCCTGAAGTTGAAAGCTGAGGATATCTCTATTAAAAAGCTCACTATAGCCTAAAGACTATCAACTGTGTTCTCATAGTATTCAAGAACCTATCAAAATCAGCTTCATCTCTGTCTATGTTCTATGATACAAGTCCTCTGCTTAGATTGTCTTGGTTTTGGCAGCACAGGATCATGCTCAGTTCCCTAAGTGAAACTGTCCTTTTTTTCCTCTCAGTAAAAGCCTGGACAACAGTCCTCGTCTCCATCAAAGCACTTAAAACCAACATTACGACGTCCTCAGCAGAGTAGGTCTGTCCATTCAGTGGACACTGCTCCTCAAAAGTCATCATCAGAAGGTACTCAGCAACTCTTAAGTCCTGCAGGACATCGAAAGCTCTGCAAATGGCATGCAGGAATCAAGTCAACGGGAAGAGTGACTAAATCCTGCAGTTTTTTCTCAGTTCAATAGATGCACACTCCTTGCCCCCATGTGGCTTTATACTTTCCCTTGGATTCTACTGGAAATGATTACACAGCTCTTATCACTGCATGCTCCATTTTGGCTTTTGTATCTTGAGTTCATCCTTCACAAACATCATAGTGGCTTCCAGCTCTCCCACCTCTACCAGTGTGTGCTCCTGGGTTATACTTTATCTCATGAACAATATCTTAGGGTAAACTTGCCTTTATAGTCATGTGAAAATAACACTGCTTTTAATTTTTTTTGTTACATTGATTTATTCAATGACTATTTAGTAAGTCCCATGTAGTTAAGTTTCTTTAAAAGATTAATTTTGATTTTGATTTATGCATACAAGAACTGGGATGTAGGTCAGAGGTGGGGGGTGAGAGGATTCACCAGACACAGAGTAAGAAACAGAACAGGTGGATCTGTACTACTAAGGGGAGCAGTGGGTGAGACAGGAGAGGTCTGCTGCACTATGTGGGTCAGCTCCCTGGCTGGGGATCAAACTCAGGCTGCAGTGGCTGCCAGTAGCTTCATAGTGCTGATATTCTAACCCTGCACCACCAGGTAAGCCCCCAAGTAGTTAAGTTTTAAAGACAAGTCAAATAGGTCTTTTGACTAAATTACCAGTGCTCTTCTAAGAATGAATGGTAGGTATGTCTGAAGGTCAGACCTCTCCCACCATCTCACCAGAATATTAGGATCTTCCTAGCCAATCTCTATGGGAATATTGCAAACAGTCAAAAATAGTCTCCCAGTTCCCTAGGTTCCAGACCAAGATAGAATCTGCTTCCTTGTGAACACTGATCTCACCTGCTAATAAGAAAGTATGTATAAAAATTGCCAAAAATAAAGAAACATAGATGGATGCATTAAAGGTTCATGGAATGGATATATCCTTGGATTCCGCTCTTGCAAAGTACTACTAATTTAGCAGTGACACTAAGGACTGAATCTGAAATACCTCTAAATCATTTTAACTCCTACTATAGCAATGGCACATTGAGGAACTTTTCTGTGAAGTGATCAGTAAATGTATGAATGTGTCTACGTACATGTGCATTTATGCATGTGTGAAGAACAAATGGAGGGATGCTTTTCTCATGGCCTATACACTCTACCAAGCATTCCTGGCCACCAATGTAACTTAAGATCCATTTTAAATTTCACCTGTCATGAAAACATATCCAATCCACCCCTAATGGGAGGTAACCAATGCAGCTTCTCAATTTATGATTTATTCTTTAATTTTATACTTTTACTGCAGTCATTTGAGGATATCATTGCCTTTAAGGGATTGTAAATCCTTTGCTATCTGGAAGTTTATCTTATTAGGCATGTACTCTTCAATGTTCTAGCATTCTGCCAGGCAAGGAGCAGTCACTGGATAATAATCTGTGCACAAGTGTACATCTAAATCAATAATCTTGGGTCATCGTTCCATATTCAGCCATGACTTAGAAATTATCAGAACATTACTCATGACATAGTCAACAAATACTTACTGAGTACCTACTCCGGGCTTGGCAAGAATTTAGTTAAAATTTAATCACCTTGACATTTGCTCAATGTGTCAAAAACATAAATTAACAAAAATTTTGTTATCTCATAAACCAAGATATAAGTGCTGACCCCGAATGACTTTTCTCAAAAAGAATAAATTAGCATCTAATAAACAAAAATGTAGTTTTGAGATTATTTATCTTGTTATAAGAAAAAGGAGCAGGACAAAGTATTGTCAGAATACAGAATAAAGGCAGCTACTCGGTGCCATTTACAGTTCTTTTGGGATGTAGTGAAAGGGTTCAGAGAATTGACTTCACACTCAGACTTTGTAGGAATGGGTTTGATTTATATAATGCTTGTCTCATAGGTGAACTATTTTTATATACACTGACAGCAATATGAGACACCATTTTCAAAAAAGGCAAAGGGGCAAATAAGGGGTCAATATTCCCCTAGAACAGTTCCAACTCCACTCCATCCATTCCTACTTCAAGACTATTTCAATATCTTCCATTATAGAAAAATTATTCCTCTATGAAATTAATGAACCTAACAATCTTGGTTAAAAATTTCTGATGTTTATCTCAAATAGGAAACCCATGAGGCAAATGAAGAAAAATGTGACGTATTCCTTCTTTTATCTCAAGCAAGTAGAGGAATCTACAGGCAAACACATATATTCAATTAAAACACCACATTATAAATACTACACTACAGGTACAAAGGAAAGAAAGAGCTGGGTTAAATCCACCCAAAATTTTTCTTAAGTTGTTTGTCACCAAAGCAAAGAAATCATAGAGCATACATTTTTTTTTATACCAAAAGAAACTCTGTGGGCTTATTGTACAGGCACAGACAAGTTATCACAATGTACACATCCCTTATTGCAGTTGTCCTGCTCGGGACATCAAGATAAAGGCAGAAAGACTTCATACTCATGAACTTCTGATTGAAATACCCATTTATGTCCTCTGTAGGAGGCTTGTTCTACTGACAAAAGACAACAAAACAAAATCATTATTAAGATATTATTTAGCATTGAATCTGTGTCGGCAATGTTCTATGATGTTTTTACAAGCAATTTCCTTTAATTATCACAACTCTCTGAGTAGCTATGATTGCTTCCATGCAAATGAAGATTCTGAGATTAATCAATGTAAAATAATGTGTCCAGTGCTGTAAGATTCATGAATGGAAGTCTGAAATTCAAATATATTTCTCACTTGAGGTCTTGATCTAGACCACTAAATCCCAATACATTTAATGTTTAGAATAAGCCTGTCATTCACAGCAACATGGATGAAGCTGGAAGGGATCATGCTCACTGAAATAAGTCAGAAGGAAAAAGAAAAATATCAAATGGTTTTACTTATAGCAGGAATACAGGGGAACCAAAAAAGGGACCAGGAGGAAGAATAACAGTAATAACATTAAAACAACAACAACAACAACTAACCAGCAACCGTATATAAGAGACATTCTGCAAGGGGGAAGAATTCAAAATGGGGGAGAGAAGAACATAAGGGACTATGGTGATGGTTCACAGGTGAACTGGCGGTGGGAATTTTACAGGGAATACACAATAATGTAAAAGATATAAATGAAAATTATAAAAAAAGAACAAGTCTGTGTATTCACAATAAGTCCTGACAGAGGAGAAAACAGGCTCATAATTCAGTGTCTTGTCAAGTTATTCTCATCTATGGGAGGAATAACCCGCCTGAAATTGAAATCGGGTCAATGAAGCTCTTCTCAAGTGGCTTTCACAAACTTCCACTGTGGCACTAATAACCACGTTGAGATACTCTTATAAAGTCTTCGTCCCTTGCAAGTTTTATTTTAAAATTATTTACTTGAATAAAAAGGGACAAAACAAAACAGAAACATACACCTCACTGCTACAGAAATCCAAAAAGTAGCTCCAGTTGCAAGTATAGAAAAGTGAGCCCTGAGTAATTTTAGAGACATCCAGTAACCTTGATACACTTTTCCCTGTGGACTCAAAGCAGCATATGGCTGTTCTTTTCACAGTTCAGGCTCGGCTGTTTACTCTGAACCCCTAGGTTACAATATGTTTTGTAATCACTAATAAGGACCACCTGCCTCTTGAGAGATTTGGCCTAACAAAACAGAGAGCCCTAATTGTTCAAATTCACTCCCAGGTAGACAATACGCCCTTTGTGTGTGGACTGAGATTACAGAATAGAGAGCTGAAATCAAAATAAACAATTATACTAAATGATTGTAATTGCTAAATTGAGAACATATGTTAGTTCCATTAAAAAAAGAAAAAGCAGCAGTAATATGTGGAACCATAAAGACAAAGCTTTTGAGGAAATAAAATACCTCATAATTTTCCAGGAAAGAGAAAAGAATAACCTGCTCATTATAGAAATTCTTCCACTCCAAGCTATATCCAGGGAAACTCAGCTGCATTCATATATGCCTAACCACACACTCTCTGTGTATAAAATTATCCTATGGCTGAATTCACCCAGAGAAACTGGTTCTTTGAAAATAAGCAGAAATCAGTCAAATAATAGAATAGTAAATATGCATTTACCATTGAGACAGCGAAATGTAGCATGTATTAGATTTGATAGACTAGGAACAGGTGGTGTGTACAGGAAAAGTCCCCTCCCCCACCCTCAACACGAGCCCCAGGAGCAGACAGGCAGATTAAGAGCTTCGCTCTCGGCTGCCCTGACAAAGCCATGTGCACCTGCCCCAGAAGGAGCGCCTGCCCGCTGCACTGGCATGACTGGCTCCAGGTCCATACTGCCAGTGAGCACCTGAGGGCAGGTCCCACGGAGTAACTCTCAGCCCCAGGCGGAGCGCTACACAGAATGACATGCCAAAAGTCCTTCAAAACCAAGCGCCTTGGTGCCCAGTCCCAGCTGTGTGCTCCAGGCAAAGAAACCACAATTTCTCTTACATAAAGTGTACTTTTTAAGTAAAGATCAATCTTCTAAAGTATTAAGATCAATACTGAAGATGGGCAGAAAGAGTTGGCTGTCGGATCGATTGGCCAGCATTTTATACGTGCAGATTCTTTCTGAACCTTCCAAAGCAAACAGGCCAGGAGAGGCAGCAGCCAGGAAGTGCCTCTTCTGACAGAGTTCCCTTCTCTCCTCGCCTCTCTGATCTCTCCCTGACCATAAAGAATCAGGAGGTGCTGAGAAATCATCGTTAATGTTTATGATCCTGGACTAAGTGTTGAATTATTCCATGTAATTCTTGTTACAATCACATAAGGTAGGTGCCCCTCACATTTCCTCATTATGGAAGATGAAACTGAGGCAAGGGATTTGTCTTGGAGTCTTGCCTAAGAGCTAAGCAATTTAATAAACTGGCTGCTTTCCAGGCACCTCCTACTCCACCTTCATGCAGGTAACTGAGCAACTCTCAAGGAGAAATGGACATTTTTTTAGGGGGGGGGCAGATATTCAACCCTTGATTTAAAATCTCTCCCCATAGACTCATCCACTCTCTTCTCTTCTGACACTTGCATTCTCTCTGTTTCAGTAAAGCTAGGATTCCTATCTAGCTATAAATGATCATAATCATGCAGGAAAAATAATTCTCACAGATTGTTTGGATATATTTTATGAACGATAACATAATACACATAAAACTTTTATGCACCATTAAATGTACATAAAATGTAGCTTGACATTCAATGTGAAGTTTTATAACACATATATCATGGTTATGTGGAGAGATACATGTGCATGAATATGTGTGGTGGTGTGTATAATTATTTTAGGTGTCACACATTAATGCACATATTTTTCAACCATTGAATTTTTTTCTATAACTCCTTAACCATAAGAATATTCAAGGTCCATTGACATTAATAAAAGTGAGGTTAAAAAAAAGCTACCCTATTTTAACCCTTATCAAATTTTATTTGCCATCTTTATTACTTACTTCATATAGTTCCATGTTCAACAGAATTTTTGCCAAAAAGATATTGATTTTCAGATTAGTATCAATAACCTGTAGCATTATCAAGGTTCTGTTTTAATAAATGTCAATTTGGATTGCACAGCAATGGATAAGCTTGTTATCAGACTGCTACATGTAGTAAACTATATACTATAATAACTGGAAATATAAGCTTTCTTTGTACATGCTTGAATGTAGAAAATTATAATTACCAGGAAGTGATTTCTGAGACAATAAATCATAAAGATCCTGGTTTTGTTATTTCTCATCAACTGCTCCTGTGCTGAGAACTTTGGTAACTGATGCTGTATAAACATACCACGTTAGGGGCTATATTTGAACATACAGAAGTGGAAAGTATATTAAAAAAAAAAATTGAAGTCTTTGAGTGATTTCAAAAATAAGAAAGCACACTTGCCCATGTTGTGTATGTGGGGGAGTGTGTGCGCACGCACGTTCTCTCTCTCTCGGGCTTTCTCTCTCTCTCTTTCTCTCTTTCTGACGTCTTGCCCTGCCTTCCAGTATGCCTTACGCTGTTACCTTCTAGTTAGGGTAAGCTATAGCCAGGAAATGAACTTAATTATTCATTTAGGAAATAAACCTACCTCTCACAGTTATGGTAGCTTTGAGAATCAAGAAAAGTAGATACTACAAATCTGAACAGTAGAAAGAACATGTTTCTAGCTTGTGGTAGAGATGATTACTCAGCCACACAGCTCCTGTACATAGCCCTATTCTACAGGCATAGAAGAGATGCTGTATGAATGAACTCTGGTTCTTCGCTGAGACTGCAGGGCACACTCTAAACACCTCCAGCATGCATTGATAGGCTGCCACAGGCTGTCAAAATGCGAAATAATTTCTGATCCAGGGGTAATCAGATGCTGCTTCACTGATCCCTCCCCCCTCCCCAAATCTCCACCGCCAGCTCTGTGTCCTGTGACTTCCTTACCCTTCAAGTTCAGGATCATCATCAGTGCCTTATGATTGTTGTGTGTCAATACCAGGCAGCATCCCAAGGCCTCTGAATCTCCCTTCCCTAGGAGTGCCCCTCTGGAGGGCAATCCACTAGCCAGATCAGACCAAGCTCCTCTGCCCCACTGTTATCCAACATTCCATGCCCCCAAATGCCAGTGGGAAAAGACAGTCTTTGGTAGACTGCATAGCACCCACCAGGGCATACAAATGCCTAGCCATATTTGGCATCTGGGACCCCACTTTGGGCTGGTCTCTCTAAATTGTGCTCACAGGGCCACATGTCGGAACTGCAGAAGCTGTGAGCTTTGGTCTTGATAGCATTCCTGGTGGACAGGAACAGCAGGGCTTTTAGATAATCTGAACATCACTTCAGGGACATTAACTATCTCTGGTGTTGCTATGGAAAGAGGTAATGTAAATACAGATCATGATTCATATTCATCAGAGGTTGGTCTCATCTCACGATGTGGGAAAGGTGAAACACACTTATTTTCAGCCCAAACTTTATCACTCATGTCACATTCTGTCACCCACCCTCTCAACACACACAGTATGCAAAGACTTGGACAAGTATTACAGAAAAGATCAAAATTTCCCTAAGTGTCCATACATATATACTGTCAGTTAAAAAGAAATGAGCTATATGCTTAAAAATAAAGGACTCCTCTGAGAACAATATACATTTAATGTCCAGGCATATTGATACTTGCTTTGAGATGAAGCTGATTGGTCCAATGCCCAATGACTTTGTACTCGGTACTTTTGTTGGTTATTTGGTACTGGAAGATGTCGTAACGTCCAGGGGCATCTCCATTTTCATTGAAAGTGACGGGTGTCCCAGCACTGCCTATAAATATTAGGAAACAATGTTAATCAAGTTCTAGTAAGCTAGCCCACTGGGCTTATTTTTCTCTAAGAAAGTAAGGTAGATAAAAACATATTGTGTATAGTAAGAGATAGGAAGGCTGTAACACATACAAGGTCATTCATGACAGCAAAATATCTTTCATGGGAAAAGAAATCCAGAGGCACACACAGGAAGAAGACTTGCTTTATTAAGCACATGAGGAAGCAGATGAGGAGTCACCAGCAAGGCAACAGACAAACCAGTTGAATACTCAATGCTGACAGTTGATAGAGGAGAGAGCAAATGTCCTGGAGGGCACCTGATATTGCACAACATGAACTCTGAATAGTGGTTCCCAATATGAGAGAGAGTGTTCTGGCCTGATTCCCCAGTTTTTACTTTGTCCTGACTTCAGCTCCACTCTGTAGCAATTGCCCTATTCAATCCCTCTTCGAAAGCTCTGCTCTGAGCCCTGTGCCCAGGAGCATATCACCTGTGCTGCTGGTGGAACCGCTCAGTGGGTGAGGCAGTGATTCCTCGGATATCCCAAATCTGATCAGATCCTAGAGGTTGCCCTAATTCTCCATGATGAGTGCAGTAGTAGTGAGGCAGTGGGATACCGTCTTCTCTAAACTCCCATTTCTCTTGGAAGCTCTCATCTTTTATAAATACACACACACACACACACACACACACACACACACACACATGTACATATACATATATATATATTTTAAAGATTTATTTATTTATGCATACAAGCTGGGGTACAGGCCAGAGGCATGGGGCGGTGAGAGGGTTCACCAGAGACAGAGTGGGTGCAGAATAGGCAGATGGACGGAAGCACACTGCTAAGGGGAGCAGCGGGTGAGGCAGGAGAGGTCTGCTGCTCCATGTGGGAATCTCCCGGGCCAGGAGTCAAACTTGCGTCGCCGCTGCCAACAGCTCCACAGTGCAGCGCTTAACCGCTGCGCCACCGGGGAGGCCCCATATATATATATATATATATATATATATATATATATATATATTTAATCATTTTTCATTTTTGTACAATTTATGTTTTCTGCTCTTAGCTGTAGTCCCCATAAAATACCTACTACCAATTCACCATTGTCCCTTGTGCTCTTCCCTCCCCTATTTTTACCCTTCTCTCTACCTCTCCCTCACAGAACATCTCTGATTTATAGTTGCCTGCTAACTTTATTAATTTATTTATTATTGTTACTTTTTTTTCCCGATCCCTTAAATGGAACAAGGACAGTTTGTTTAATAAATGGTGCTGGCAAAACTGGACTGCTACATGCAGCAACATGGATGGAAGCGCTCATCTTTTAATAGCTTCTGCTCACTTTTACTTTTCTTTTTATTAACTTTTATGTAATCACAGGTTTTACAAGTAGAAAGGGATCACTACCACCAAGATGTCCTTGTTCCATCTAGTCTCAGTATCTATAGAGACCTGCCTTTTTTCTAACAACCCTCTTCATCTTCCTGGATTACTCTTTACCATCTTGACAAATTCATCCATTTCACCCTTTTCTTTTTGCCTGTCTATCTTCTCTCTACAAGGCCCCTTCCCTGAAATTCCCCTCTCACTGCATGTCAGATTTGATTCCTCAAGTGTACTAGAAAACCTCTTGCTAGCTATCTCGTTTTCATATTGTACTCTCTAAAAATATATACTACTAATAGTTACAAGTCAATTCTTTCAGTTTCCCAGCTATAATGTTTTCTTAGTTTCCTGCTAGAGGCAGATATAACCACAAAATTTTAAAATATTTAACTCAGCAAATTGGATGACTTAAGATAATAGCTTATAATTAAGCATAGTAAGAGTCACATAGTATCAGTTGGGGTCATTTCCTGGTTACTTAATGCAGAGATTTCTACGAGCCTCTATTCTCAGCAGTCTTCTTGCAAACTGAATATAGCGAGAAGTTTCTGAAGAGCTCAGATTCCTGGTATCTGAAAAAAACCACTAAGGCCACGAGAGATGGCATGGCACAGAGGAAAGAGCACTGGTCTGAGAGTGCTATTTAATTTTACCACTTGTGCATGTTTCTTCTTCTTCACTTGTTATATAGGGACAATGATGAATATTAACATATTTTGAAGCTCTCAAGAGCTTGTACATTTAAGTTATCATCATCATCATCATCATCATTTGGTCATATGGGAAATCGCTTTATATGTAAATTAAGAGAAAAATGAGGAATTGGGGAATAAAATGGGAACTCTAATGAACCTCTACTTTCTTAATTACTCCTTAGATTCTTAAGTGGATATCCATTTGCCATTCCTGACCACATAATAGGTGTACAATAAATGGAAACTTTCATCACAATTATCCATTCTTTGATTACATTTATGCTCCCTTGATCTACAATTCCTTCTTTCCACAATGCAAAAGCAATGCAAGAATTACTCATTTACATTTATGTGCAAATATTATGAATAAATTTGTAAGTGTATATGGCTCAGTTTGCTTACTGTCAAGTTTATTACCTTTCTTCCTTTCATTTGCTACCAAAACTTTATCCATATTCCTTCTCATAACCACTACATATAGTATTGAGTAAGCAGAAAAATAAAAAAGCTCAAAACCAAATGAGTTAATTTAGTGATTTTAGTGCCCTTAAGAGAAGAATAAGTAGACGAGGTTTAAGTCATTGAACAAAATGCCACAGGGAAAAGCAATTTTCACCAGAATCTCAATTATTTATGCTCTCCCTTTCCTAATCTAATTTATTTTATCAAGTACTTATTATAATAAATAAACAGGACCATATACTTGGATTAAAATCATATTATAATTTATTTAGAAATCAGCCAGATTACTCATATATGTCAGTGACTTAGCTTTATTCATTGATGACTTTAGTGTTTGATTCAATGAACTCTTCTCCGTCCATATTCCTGTTAACATTTTTGGAACCATCATTATTCACCTGGACCATTCAAGATTCTGCCCTCTGCATTAGCTGACTTTCTCACTTCCAATTATTATCCCCTTCATGCCTCTCTCCACAAGAGTTAATCATGATCACACCCACACCTAAAAGATTGTCTAGCTACTTACAACATCATCTCTAAAATTTTGCTTTCTGGATACCACCTCCCAGGACCTCTACATTCATCGATTCATTCATCACTCCAAACTGTCACTATACTTCACTCTTGTGGTAGTTTTTCACAAGACAGTAATTCAGGACCCCTTGTGTGGAAGGTGGTAACTACAGAAATTGTACTATTTGCTCGATTTTCCTGTAAATTTAGAAAGTTCCTTAAAGAAATCTTAAAAAAAAGAAAAAAAATATGAAACCATTTTTTAGTATTTGATTTTGTGTAGCCCAATATAGGTCTAAGGTATTATGTTAAAATATAGCCAATATAAGAAGTCGTCATGAGATAATTTACAATAGTCCACTCTCCATCCTGCTGTCAGAGGAATACTTTGAAACACAATCAAATCATAGGCTCCTCTCCTGAAACCATGCAGTGACTTCCAATTTTCCCATGAATAAAACACATAAGATTCATCATGACCTTTAAAGCCTTGATATTTCGCCAGTCTTTCTCTGTCTTGCTCTAGGCCTCTGGCTCTCCCCCTCACCCTTCTTTCCCCCTCTCCCCTTTTTATTCTTCCCACTTGGTTCTTTGCATGATTGACTCCTCCTCATTTATATCCCAGTGCAACTGAGATCTTGTCAGACCACCATGTCCAAATTAGCTTGTTCACTCTCCCTACTACTCACTATTATACACATTACTTATTTCCTTCTTAGCACTTTGCAAGTGTCTAAAATATGTGGTTTATATAAATGGTTGCTATATTTTGCTGGATGATAAGCTCTATGATTGCAAAACATTTTGCCATTATGTTCACCACGACATGTGCAGCAACACCATTGGCTGAGCACCTGAATTCACAGTCTCCTTTTTCTTGGGCATATAGCTAGGCTACATCTTGCATCTTCCTGTAGCTAGATGTGGCCAAGTCATTTTCTCCAGTCAATGGAACATAAACAGAGTGATATGTACTTTTTCTGGGCATCACTCATTAAAATCCTCCTATGTGGTATTCAATGATATTTTTTCCTTCTGGCTGGCCAGAATGGAAATGACATGTTGGGGAGCTGGGGGAGCTATATTTTAAAGATGGCAGAGCTTTCAATAGTCTGGAATCTTGTGTGAGTGCATGCAGGAAGCCTGTGCTAGTTATCTGTACATCCACCCTTCTAGCTAATACTATTACCCGAGTAAAAACTAAACTTCTCTCCTATTTGAGCCATTATAGGTTGTGGATCTACTTCACATTGTAATTTACCATGATACTCCAGTATCTAGAAAAGTTATCAATTAAGTTAAGGTAGTAAGTAAAATTGTATTAAATGTGAAAATACTCCACTTTCTATTATAGCATGATGTTGTAAGAATAAACTTTATAATTAAGAAAAGACATAGACATGGAATAATGATTGCTTTCAGATTCTTCTTTAGAGCTAATACTGGTTATTGCAATGTGAATACATATGAAATATAGGAGGAATCCAGACTGTGAAGCCTGCCCTAGAATTTCCCTGTATAGTGTCCATTCTCAGTTACCACAGCTAACACATTCATTCAGTTGAATGTTTCCATAACAACTAAATATAAATCTGCCTGTTTTTTAGGAATTTGGGATTGAAAATGGTTTTGCTCACATGTGGAACATAAAGAAACAAAACAAAGGCTCAGACAAAACCAAACCAAAACAAACCCCCAAATCTGACTATAAAATTAAAGCTACCAGGAAGGATATAGAAGGGGGTAGGTCGAGGGGGCGGGGGTACAATGGACTATGGTGAAGACTATAGATAACTTGGTGGTAGGTGTGGTGTGGTGATATACATCTGACGAGGTGTGAACCTGTATCTTTCAATCATATACAGTGTTGTAAACCAATACTATCTTAAAAAAATAAAAAAGAAGAAAAGAAAGAAAATGACTTTATTTAACTGATTGGCTTTGTGTATGAAATGAGAACAAGGAATATAGTTGAATGGAATTTCTAATTCTCTCAGCCAACCCTCCTCTTTGATTTTTCTATCAAGAAACTCAACTGAAAATACTACTCTTTTTTTGTGGAAATGTCTTCATAATCCTTGGATTTAAGGTGCTTGAAGAATGCAAAATGGCATTATCGCTAATTAACAGCACTATTTGAGAAGTAGAAACACAACCTATAATTGCATTGATAGTATTAAAATAAGCTGATTGAACTTTTAAAAGAAGAAAATATCCATTATTTAGTGATACACATCTCAGAGGAGCAGAAGAATCAGGAACTTTAAATAAAATCTCTTATTTAAAAAAAAATAAAAGAATAAAGGGACTGTTAAAATACCAAATGTTGAGTAAAGGAAAAAAATTGGAAAAGAATATGTAAAAATTAGACAAGATTAAAGAGTACCTCTTAATAGGAATTTGGGAATAAACCAAAGTATGTATGTTACAATGCCCTGAATCCAGTATGTTCTTATTCTCTGAAAGATATTCTCCCTTTATTGTGATCAATTTAAGCCCTTTATTGTTCTTTTAAGGTTATTTAATACTATGTATGTATATATGTCTTCCATCATGTTATCAATTAATCATTGAATTAATTATTGTCTAACATGAGTGCTTTAATTGGAGATGTGTGTATATGTGTGTACTGATATCCTTCCCTTTTCAAGTCTGCTGTATTAGGAGATCTAACAACATCACGTTCACGTTGTTTCTGTGGGTGGGGGACATGGGAAGTGTTTTTGCTATCTGGATTTAGAACAGTCAAATTTAACAATTTTTTAAATAAATGTTTACTGAGAGTTTTTAAATTTTGCTTTTGATATTAGTAATTTTAATCCACCCATAACTGATTTATGGTGTGAGACCGGGATACAATTCTACTTTTTTCCTATATTGATCATTGTTTATTTCACCCCCTGCCCCCCATTTTTCCAATTGACAGGACAGATGTGTCCCTTTCTATCTAAGTTATGTAGAAAAATAGGGCTTTGGGGTTTTTCTGGCCTCTATCTCTAACTCTGTTAATTCTTTATCTTGGAACATCATGCTATAAAAATTGTGAAATTTTCAAAGTAAGATCGATACTAGTAGGATAAGTCCCTACTCCCTGTTTTTTTTTCACAAAAGTGTTCTGACTTCTCTTTGCTTCCTACTTTTCCAGATATAATTTAGAACCATTTTATTAAGTTATATGAATAATACTGTATAAATTATGGTAGCAGAATATATGGGCTCTACAAATCAAATAGGAAAAATTTAATATCATTATCCTATCTTCCTACTCATGAGCATGAGTTGTTTCTCAATTATTTAGCTCTTTTATTTTGTTACTACAGTGAATCATACTTATACATATTCAAATATTACATCTTGGAAGCTTAGGATGGATTCAACTTAATGTTAATATTTTTCACATTGTTGAATTTAATAAGCTACTATTTTGTTTAAAATATTTATATTCATAATTATGAATGAGATGAATCTTTAATTTCACTTTCTTAAAATGTTCTTTTTTTTACTTTAGGTTAGACCAACCAAAAAGAATGAATTGGAAAGGACCCCCTCCTTCCATTCCTGGAAGACTTCGTATAAAGTTGTGGTAATATCTATCCTGAAAGTTTTATAGAACTCACTTGGGATCACCTTAGACACTATCAAGAGAGTGAATATATCCAATGTATATGGAATATTCACACATAATAAAAAGATATTCTGCAGCTAAAATGTAGCCATTATAGATATGAATGGATCTCAGCAAGATAATATTGAGTGGGAAAAGTAAGTAGCAAAAAGTATACTTTACAAAGGTGTAAATGACAAAATTTCATGCTTTGGTGAACAAATTTTTTTTAAAGCTAAGAGTACTGATTGTTTGGGAGGGAGTAGGGGGTTGGCTGTGAGAATATGTGGTTGGATAACTACACTCCTTTATTAATATCCTGGCTTTGGAGTTATGAGAGTGTTTTCATAGGTGCTTGTTAGATTCTTTAAAATAACCAAAATCTAACTAAATAAATATGTGAAAGTGGACCTTACATGGTTCAGTAATGAGCATATATCATGAACCAAGGAATCAAGAAGGGGAAAGAGGAAAAAAGAGACAGAATGAGAAGGGAAAGTGGGAGGAAAAAAGAGACTGAAATGAAGGAAAGACAATTAATAAATGAACAAAAGGGAGAAATCCTCATTAAAAATATTTTTAAAAGGAAGGGCATATTGAAATATGGTCCATTAACTGTTGTATAATTCTATGAACTAGCTGAATGCTGTACTGAGCATTTTGATTATGTCCGTGGAGAACATGAGTCCTCCATGTAGGTCTATGAACCCAAACAAAGTAGGTCACATGCAAAATTGCCTTCATCCAATTCTCTAAAGAGCTTTTCTGTATATTTTTAGACTTGATGCTTGTCAACTTTCTTTCAGAATTCTCAGCTTATAAAATATACCTGTCTGGGCTTGAATCACATTTTATCTTTAATTCAAAAAAGAAAACACAATACACTTTTTTCATTATGAAAAATTTTCCAAGTAAAATTAGGCTACAATCCACCTCTTACTGGCTGAGTCACTACTTTATTTCTTGCAAAATACCACATTATCCTTTTATCTTGTGTTATGCATGCCTTTGTAGTAGTTCATTGTTTTATATTTAATTAGGTACAGTCTTCAATGTATTCAGATTAATATTTTATGATTAGTTTTCAGAATTACTGCGAGCCAATCAAATACAGATCGCCTGTAGGAACAGATGCCAAAAAAAGAAATGGATAAAAGATCAACCTAGAGGAGATCTAGTCATTTCTGACAATAATTTATGCATTGATGGTGACGTCATCAACATGGCGGTGAAGGGACGCTAGTATCAACTCTCCCAAAAGACAAGCCGCCTATAAAGAGACATCAGCCAAACCCAGAGAAGATCCAGAAACGCTACATAAATCTAACACCCTCACGGGTGAGTAGAACTTGGAAAGAAGCCAAAAAGACTGATCAAGGAGAAGAAAGAACCACCAGATCCCCTCT
>PVIJ01008742.1:0-71860 GCA_004024925.1 Scalopus aquaticus
CTTCTTCAGATTGGGTGTTTGCATATAGGAAGGCTACTGATTTTTGTGCATTGATTTTGTATCCTGCTACTGTACTGAACTGGTCTATTATTTTGAGTAGTTTTTCTATGGAGTTTTTAGGGTTTTGTATATATATTATCATATCGTCTGCAAATAGAGACAGTTTAATTTCTTCTTTTCCTATTTGGATCCCTTGAATCCATCCCAGCTGTTTAAAAGTTACCTATAGAGCCTCTCTGGAGGCATAAGGAGTTAGTCTCAGTGCTATCACCACTGCGGTCTGAGTTTCATCCCCAACCAGCGAGCTAACCCACATATGGTGTGGCAGACTTCTCCTGTCTCATCCGATGCTCCCCTCAGCAAGGTATTTCAATAGCTCCACCTGTTGTGCTCCCCATTCTGTCTCTGGTGAATCCTCTCACCTGCCTCAGGTCTGGCCTACAACCCAGTTCTTCTACACATAAATAAATTAATCTTTAAACAAACAAAAAGATTAACTTTTAAAAGAATAATAAAATAAAGCTACTTATAAATGGGACTTACAATATTTATCTTGTCCACTTCACTAGACTATTGCTGCTTTAAAAGTTCCTTGAAAGTTAATGCACTTAAAAGTAAATTAGAAATCTAAAAAGGCTACATGAGTCTGCTACATTGAAATGTAATGTTATCATTATTGTTATTATTATTATCACCAAAATATATTTTCCAAGAGAAGGATAGGTGATGACTGCTCAGACTTTTATGCCACTAGCCTCTGGGGCTATCTTCAGCCTTGACTGTGCTAAAGCAGGAGGTGCTTGTGAGCAGGGGCACGAGGCACGAGTGCCTGATGGCGGACACCTGCAGTATGGTGTGGGTGTGTGTAAGTGTGTGCACCTGAGCCTGGAGGCTGAGTCCCAAGAGTAAAGATCCTGCGGAGGCCTGGGAAGCCTGCCAGCCTCCCAGGTGCCATAATCCCCTTCCCTCTCCCTGTGCCTGGTTGCTGGCACAATGCCAGGTTATAAAGAATCTGCAAATAATTATCTTTAACCCTTACCCTCAACATCTCTATTGTGGATGAAAAGAGAGGTCAACGTTTTAAATAAGATGGTGATGGAACTAATAACACAGTGACTCTTCTCTGTTGAAAGTGCGTTATCACTGCCTTGAAAGGCAGCAAAGATGCAGTTACTTTTGTTTTGTGTGGAAGATTCCTTCAGTCCCTAAGACCATAGCCAACACAGTGGGCCAGCCCTGTGCAATTGCTGCCATTATCCTAAGAGAACTCTAGAAAAGTTCACTGGCTCTAACCACTTTGGTCTCCATTTTCTTCTCTTCAGATTCAGTAGGATAAAAGTTGAACTTGTCGTGGGTAGAGTATAGGTAAACTATTCTATTTCATTTCTAGGACTTGTTGCTGGGAACAATAATGAAGCAATTCCCTGGACCTAGCTACATAACATGAACTTCCAAGTCCTTCTCACCCAGTGACCACGAGCAAGCTGTGTATCCCATGGACAGAGGTTAGTCCCTATTTGCCCTTCCAGATTCATTCTCCATCCTTCCATCCATTCTCTCCATCCTTCTCATCCTTGTAGGTTTACTCCCCTATTGCAGCAAGCAGATAACCTTTTCCCCTGGTGTCTGGATGGCTTAGCCAGTGGGAAGAACTGGCAGAAAGAGGGCAGGGAGTTGGTCCCTGCTCCCTCGCTGTAGGCCATGATTTTGGCAGTGATTCCTTTTAGCCCCACCACAATTGTGTAAAGGATATCAAAGAAATTAGTCACTAAAAACTTTATTTAAACCCTTGAAGAGGTGGGGGGAGCTCATTTTTTTTCTTGCCAGAACGCTGATTGATATGACCTCTTTAAGCCTCATTTTCCTCATCTATTGTAATGGGGTATTGCCATTTACCTCATTGAGTAAGAGTGAGGATTAATTGAGTTAATACTTGTCAAGTACCTAATGCAGAGTAGGCACTTAAGATATACTTACTACTCAGTAATTATGCACTTACTATAAAGTACTTTAATGAGTATTAATACTGCAATGTTTTAATACAAAATAATGAATATTAACTCAATAAATGTTAGCTATTTTTAAAAACTCATTATTACTGCTTGCTGGCTGTAAATAAATTGAGATGACTTTGGGCCACTTCTGACTGAGAATTTCAGACAGTGATTAGCAGATTATAAAGCCCAAGTCCCACTCCCCTCACTATTCAGTTGTCCTGTCCTCTATTTCCATGGCGGCTTTCCATGAGTTGACTCTTTCTGTTACTTTCGATAAATCTGTGACTTTCTTTTTTTTTTTTAAAGATTTATTTATTTATGCATACAAGCTGGGGTACAGGCCAGAGGCATGGGGAGGTGAGAGGGTTCACCAGAGACAGAGTGGGGAGCAGAACAGGCAGATGGGCTGAAGTACACTGCTGAAGGGAGCAGCGGGCGAGGCAGGAGAGGTCTGCCCCACCATGTGGGAATCTCCCCCGCCAGGTGTCAAACTCATGTCACCGCTGCCGACAGCTCCATAGTGCAGCGCTTAACTGCTGCACCACCAGCGAGGCCAAATCTGTGACTTTCTTAAAGTTTCCCTTGTTTGAGACTATTTTTGTTCAACATCAAAGCATAAGGTCATTCTGCAGTTTCTCTAAAAAGAATTTTGTGGTGATAGATTCAGGGACTTGGGGTATAGCTGACAGCTGTTGGATTGGAGTTTTTCTAAGATGAATGAAAATCCCCTAAACTGATCCTGGAACACTCTTCCCCTGTAGCCTCAAGTAAGTTGTTTCTTTGCAACACAACATTTCAGTGAGGGGTAAAGTGAATGGGGAAAGATTAAGAAGACAGATTATACTCAACAGGAAAGATTTTAGTGGGATTAGATATTAAGTAGTTTTTATTCTCTCACTCAGGATATAATACATTGAAAATTAGTTTAAAAAATCAGCTCTGGAGAAATGGAAAATGCTCTTAAATCACAAACTGTCATAAAAGATCAAGTAGAATAGAGTGGCCTTGATTCAAAGGGCATTTTTGAGACACTAGTAATAATCAGATTGCAAGCGGGCTAATCAATCACTACTGTGGCTGTCACTTTCTTTCCATTTAGACAAATTGTTGTTTGAAACTAAATTTAAATACTGTCCATATTGGAGTTTTTTAAAAGCTTCTCTGGTGATTTCACTGAAATCAGTCAAAACTCATAGCACTAATTTGGCTCCTTACTATGTAATCCTTCATGACAACAACACTCCTTTATGACAACTTTTGGATTAATGTGATATAACTGAATTTTTCAAGTAAATTTAGATCCATTAATTCATGCACCTCAAAAATATTTTTTGAGGGAAGGGCAATGATACCATTCTGTCAAGAGTTGTGCAGGTGTTTCACGTTCCTTGACTTCTCCAATCAACCCCACGAACTAGGTATCATTATGTCCATTTTGTAAGTGAAGAAATGGCCATTTAAAGAGTTTCACGAACACATCCAAGGTCATAAAGCTGTTGAGTGGCAAAACTGATATCTGAGGCTGAGTTCTTCTCTCTTTTTTCTTTATCATGTGAATCACAGTGCATTGCAGGGGAGGCACAGGGACAACAGACCATGACATTCTACCCATCAAAGATGAGTAAGATAGTTCTTCCCTCAAGAGCTTTGTCTTTCTTCAAGAAAACAGTGAAATGCCTTTAAGTTTGTAAAATATGGTAACGATGTGCCTTTTCCCCACAGCAACCCTATCATATCCACCTATACTTTCCAGGGCTGTCTCATATGCTCTATACTGAAAATAGGTGACACCAAGATGTTTTCCCTCCTCATGGCTCACTTGTACTGGTTTATTCTAGCAATCACCATTCATAAAGATATTCATAAGGATATCATTCATTCATAACGATCATTCATAACGATATCATTCATTCATAAGGATAATTCATTCATAAGGATAATTCATAAGGATATGTTATCATTCATAAGGATAATTTAGCTTTCTGCCCTCCACTCCTGCAGTGGAAATACGCCACATGGCTCCACATAAGCCATCTGCAGAAGTCAGTGTTCCTCTTGTCATACCCACACCTGCCCTGGGGACAAGTGTCCTTATAGGGTGGTGACTTCATGAGACCTTCTACCTGATGATGTTCTTGCTGCAGGAGATTCCTCACACAGTGAGAAGACTATGCCAAGGTATTAACATGCTGCAGAGTCAACCCTCATCAAAAGAAAGGTAGGAATTTATGACTAAATACTTTAACCTTCTCATTCCTTCACAGGAAATTGTGGGTCCATGTTCAATGTAGTCCATGAAAGGCTATGTTAGATGTGGAGGGACTAGAGGGGCTGAACCCCAATTGTCCATGTAGTAACATGCTCATCAGGTGTAATTTCCTTTCCCATTTGTGCAGGTTGGGATCCCCAGGAAGCTGACTCTGAGAAGGAGACAATTATTCAGGAGAATTTCTGGAAAGTGTTATCATGATTAATCTATGTAAAGGAAAAGGGCAGAAGGAGGAAAGGTTGGGGTGAGGAGGAGGTCAAATAGTATGTCATCACAAAGAAGCATCAGCCGACCCCATAGGGACATCTAAAACTGTGATGCCTCTTCAAAGCTCTATGAGTTGGGGCAAAGGGCCCAGCCCATAATACCCCTGCATTGACAAGTTATCATTAAATTCAGTGTACCTACAGCAAAGGAGCGTGTGGCTCCACGTGACTTTCTCAAGGGGTGTGTTATATCAGAAGTTCAGTGTTGCTTCTGTTACTATCAGTGTGGTCCTTTGGCAGCAGCAGTGTCTAGATCAGCATTGTTAAGTGGGTGGCCATGGCACTGGTTAACCTCCATCCTTCCCACCATGACCATTCACTTATGCACCTATTGTGGCAGCACTCAGGTGGCCAATGACAGAACATGGGTGATGTCATTTGACTAAATTGCTCTATCCTTTGTTGTTTAATGTCTCTTATGCATTAGATGCTCTTTGATGAGTCTTAATATGTGATGTAAAGATATTAACTCTTTGAGTCTATTCCTATACACCCACATGTTCCTAACCCTTTGACCAACCAGTTAAGCCAGTTATACACTGCCCAAGAGTTCCTTTCTTACTTTGGGCTACTGTACGAAGTATAGTAAACAGGTATTTATTTCTCATAGTTTCAGAGGCTGACAAGTCCAAGATCATGGTGCCAGCAGATCGCATTTAGTGAAAAGCCTCTGCCTGATTTTCAGATAGCTCTCTTTGTTTCATGGCCTGTCTTGGTGTATGCATGTGGAAAGAAAGTGACATCGGGTATCTTCCTCTTTTTATAAGGGCATTAATCCCATTAAGAGGGTCCCACTCCCATGGCCTAATCTAATTCTTGTTACCTCTCAAAGATCCACTTCCAAATACCATCACATTGGGAATTAAGGCTTGAGCATTAATTTTGGGAATTCTGTTCATAGACTTACATATGTATTCCAACTTTGGGCTACTTTTCTTTCTACACAAGGTAAATTATTAAGTGCACTCTTCAAAGGTCTGCCCTTTGGGACATTGGGAGGCCTTCTTCTGTCTTTTAAGACCACCCATGAATAGACCTTCAGTGAAACTGCTGTCAATTTTTGACATTTTGAATTGACACATCCATGAACTAACTTTCCACAGGGGTTGGACCAACCTACAGTACCATCAGGTGTGAGGTTTTAAAAATTGTATAATTTTCCACTGTGGATGGCATGAACTTGATTCTGGACCTGAAAGGCCTACGTTGTAGTCTTCTATTCAGAATTTCCATAAACTCTACACAGAGTCTTTTTCTACCACTGACCCCTCTAATACCATAAGGTCTGCTGTGCCGTAATGACAAGACACAGGACAATTGCATTGAAGCAGGGCTCTGCTGTAGGATATTTTCATGCTCGGCTGACATCCTTTCATTCCTTCAGTTTACTGGTTGGAGCAATATTCCCAGATGCGGAATATTCATCCTCCAGAAACCCTCAAAGTCCACTGGACATTGTGCTTCCTTCTTTGTGGTGAGGGCATGATGAAATAATGTATCTTTTGCTTTGTAAAGGAAGTCCTGACATACCCCAGACATTTCACTGAGAGGAGAAACTCTTGAATCTTCATAGGATTTATCTTACCCTTCAAAGTACTTGCCACCTGTCGCTCATTTAGTCAGATTAGCATGATGTCATCAACACAGTGGGCCAGGGTGAAATTCTAGGGGAATGTCAGACTATATTATAACAGCAGAAAAGAGAGTAAACTATATAAATATACCATTTATAGTATATAAATAGTATAGCAAATGGCATACAAATATTTATAGTAAATAATACTATATACATAGCATATTTGCAGTATATTGTAATCTGTTCCAAGTGACTGCAAACTGTTTATTTCTGTTCTTCCTTTCTGGTGGGAATAGTGGCTACATTAATGATCGTATGTCATGTGACTGAGGACATGTTACTATGCTCTATCAAAAGCACCGCACTTGGTGCAATGTACAATTAGTGCAAGTATCTGGTTTGGCTTGTGGTAGGTTCAGCCTTGTAGTAGGTATTTTCAGGACGTGTCTGGTTTTGTATTGCTCAGACTGGTGAAGTAAATGGATATAGAATGAGGATCATTATGCCTGCATTCTTTAGTCTGTAAGAGTGGTGTTAATCTTTGCCATCTACCCCATGATGCAAAACTCTTTGAGCCAGAAATGGGCCATGGTGGTGTATCAAATGCCAGGGGATCAGTGCCAGCTCACTCTTGTCTAATCATTCCTAAAATGTGTAGGTATTGTTCTTCCCTTAATCTATAGTTTCCGTAGCAAATGACCATGGGTCTGTTTGGAGTAGTCTTGAAAGAATCATTTCCGTATGCATGTCCCATGATATTGTAAGGACTAATATTCCTGGGAAATACCCTTGCTCGGTCAATAATTTATGGGACAGAAAAATGGACTCAGGTTCAAACACTTGGAAAGAGATCACAATTCTTTATTGTCAGGCTGACCGCTGTCTGTCCACCTTGGTATTTTTTTGTGGTACATACTGAACAATACCTTTGTTGGCAGCCCATCTATCTTGCCCATAGGGATGACATTCACTATACCATCTTCGTAGCTCCTTTGGTTCAGATCCCTTGGTGCCTCGTGTCCTTGTTGCTCACTATGACAATTGTGCCCTTCATCCTTCTGGTGTATAAGTGCTGCCATTTTGCTTCTATTATTTCTAGAACCTATCATCCCATTTTACAGGGAAGCCCAGGTCTGTAATGGCTTATCCTACAAGTGCCCTGACCCGTGGAGGAGAACATGTCAGGGATGCTATGATTAAGCACTGGGCCTGGTCCTTAGATTTTGCTGCTCTTTGCCAGCAGGAGAGAATCACTTAATGAGATTAAGGCCTCTGGCTTTCAGGTCTATAATCATTAATTAATAATTGTATGCTTTCTATTATCTTCTATTATCACTAAATGCCTCCAGCAATAGCCATCCAATTCTTTTTTTTTTTTTTTAGATTCCTAATTCCCCCATATTTCCCAAATGTCTGACATATTGTACCATCTAGTGCATTTCCTTCTACCGGATTGTCACCCATCCCAATTCACGACAGGTAGAAGCACTCACAGCTGCATCGCTACCTCGTGCAGGGGCTGTGCTCACTCCCCATACAATAAGTAATGTGGCCCTCATTGCCAGCTGACTGGCTCTGGACCCAGCTCTGGAACCCACTTTTTAGCCTTGGCTTCTTGAACAAATTTTGGTATTTACTTTGCAGGTCAGTCTCCTTGGTAAGCACACTGACAGGGAGATTAGCAAGCAGAATGCTTATTTGGAAGTGTTTTTAGGATTAAAAATTGTGGGGGTGGGATGGGGAGAGAAGCAAGCAGGATTAAGCATAGGAAGAAGCTGAAATGAGCTAATCACTCCCAAAACTTCAGTGACCCCATGAGAAGCCCTGACACTGAGGTGACCATTCAGATCTGACTGGGCTTAGGAGGTAGGGGTAGACATGTACACCCTCCATTAGCCAGCCCTAGGATATAAGCTGCTCCTGGGAAGGGAGCGTGGATTTGGGTGAAGGCAATTCCAGAGCCTGTCAGCACCGCCAGCCACCGCCCAGCACTGGGGGAACAGCTGTTTCAGTCCTGAACATGGCCCTGGTGGCCCACAGCATCCCCACACTGCCTGGCTTCCTCAACTCTCCCTGCGCTGCCTGGGTCACTTCTCGACTATAGCACTTTCACCTAAAGCCTTGGGTCAGGAAGAACCCCTGAACTAAAACAGCCTCCCAGGAGACTGGGCAATTTTAAGGCAGATCTGAAGTAGAAAATACAGTAATTACTAATTATCACAGTAATAAATAACATATTTTTAAAAAGATTTATTTATTTATGCATACAAGCTGGAGTACAGGCCAGAGGCATGGGGCGGCGAGAGGGTTCACCAGAGACAGAGCGGGGAGCAGAACAGGCAGATCAGAAATACACTGCTGAGGGGAGCAGCGGGCGAGGCTGCCTCGCCATGTGGGAATCTCCCCGGCTGGGTGTAGAACTCACATCGCTGCTGCTGACAGCTCCACAGCGCAGCCAGCACTTAACTGCTGCGCCACCAGGGAGGCCCTAAATAACATATTTTATAGGTAACAATTCACAACCTCCCTTTCCTCATCTCTCAAGTGAGGGTGTGTACCAGATGAGTGCTGACACCTTCCAACTCTAATGTTCTGCAATCTCCTTTGTCTGCTCAAGCTTATATCACAGCATAAGCTCCTGCCTCTCATTGCTCCCAGGACTCTGTGCTTCCCAGCAGGAGGATGGAGAAGGAAATATCCTCTCAGGTTAACTTTGCTGCTTCACTTTAGAAGGTCACCCATTCTGTTAGATCAGAGACATGACAGAGAGCTGAGGCCCTACACAGAGTTCCAGGGGGAGATCTTCCCCCTTTTGCTGAGGTCCAGGGGCTCTTAACGGGGAGTTACCCTTCTAGGTGGGATGTTGTATGTTCCCACAAGTTATCAGTGACTAGTGGTATTTAGTGGCTAGAGACTAGAAATGAGAAGCATCTTCCAAATTGGCCCCTTTCACCCTGGAATAAAAATGTCAACAGTGTTCCTCCTGAGAAACTGTGGGAGGATAATACTTGAGTCTTTGCAATTTCCACCTCCTATACAGGAAAGGCGGGGTAGGTACACACAATCAGCTATTGAGGCAGGTTGTATAAGAGGAGAAAGAACTAGAGACGATCCACATTATGAATTTCTACATACACAGACACATTCTTGGCTTGCTCACATTTTGTTCGGCACAGTTAGAGGATCTTGTGAAGCCGTCACTGAAATTCTCACAAGCTCGGCCCCCTCCAAAAAGTCATGCATTGATGTGAGTGAGAGTGTAGCAAGCTGTATTTCTTCCAAAATTTTTTAAGGGAAAGGCAGAGATACTCTGTCAAGTAGAAGAGCCTTTCATTTAGTTCTTACTGTCTATTTATTTTGAGTTTTAAATAATAAAGCACATTAAATGGAAGGAAAGTAAACATTGAGGGCAAGGGTAGAAATTTCAGCAAAGTGAATACTTAGAAACTATTATAGCTGCTCAGAGACCTGGAGGACACCCTCCTAATAGGTGAGCTAATTAATATTTATAGATTTTGTCAATTTGTAACCGCTAGTTTTAGGGAGTGTCACTCAGCTAGTAACGAATCTCAGCCCGATGAAAGAAGGGATCTGGTTATGTAGAGCAAGTCACACTTTTTCAGTAAAGCATGGATCATGGTTTGGAAAAATCAGTTGCTAAGACGTTTTTCTGTTTTTGAAATACATTTGGGGTGCAGCATTTTAGTGGGCTCCCAGAGACACCATATGGCTTTTCTCTTCAGTAATTACGAAAGGGTGTGTGGATCCCAAGTGTTTTAATTGGTGTCTGCTCTAGAACTTGGTTTACTTTGTACTCATGTATTGAATCAAGATATACAAGACACATATCTTAATAGCCCAAACTAAATCTCTATACATTAACAGTTCCATGATAAAATAGATTTCTTGTTTCCATTGTCCTAAGTTAATGTCCTGAGGGAATTTTGAGTATAGAAATGACTGTTACTGGGTGCTTAGGCTTGTCATGCTCAGTCTTAAGGCCTAGGTTTTCAAATTTACATTTTTATCAAGTTTAATGTATAAATATTTCAGTAATATTCATATAAACATTAATTTCTCTTACCTGATGTTTAGTTAATGTTTAGCTCTAGTCCAACAAACAAAACTCACCTTAAATAGTTCACTTTCAAAACTTATTGTATAAGTTCTTTTAAAATTTTTATAATAAATGTTTTAATGGAATATATTACATTTTCTTTTTTTAGGTATTTCAAATGCTTGGTAAAACAGAATCACAAGTCTTCTTGGCTACTTAAGAAAATCTTATTAATCAAGTACAAAAAATTATGCATTTTTGCATGTTGAGTTTTCTTAAATTCTCTAATAAGCTCAAAATTGATATTAAATAAACTTTTCAGCTTGAAATCACAGAGTTAAATTAGTTATACACTACAATTGAAATCATGTTTCCCTGAGAGGCCAGATTTTTTTTGTACTTTGTACTACATGAGTTTGATTTATTCTGTCATCTCTAAATGTAATTCTAAACCTTCCTTTTTTGTAAAATCACTTTGCCAATAAGGGCAGTTCATTCAAATGGCCAGATACTGTGGAAGAAATAAAGTGGATACATCCCAGAGATATTAAGAAGTTGGGACAAGCTCTCTGATGAATGATTTAAAGAGGAAACTTAGAAAGAGAGAGGGGTCAAAAATGAGGCTCAAGTTTAATTTTAATGATTAGTAGTGCCAAGATTTTCTGGAGTAGGGAATATCAGAGGAGGAAAGGATGTAGGAAGGGCAGTGGTATGAATTTTAGGGTAGAAAGACACCTTAGCAATTGTCTGAATCACTCTTCTCATTTACAGATAAGGAAACTGAGATTCAGAAAGCAAGTGATTTCTTTTCAATAAGAAGCCTTAAAGAATAGCCTTTTCCAAAGTACATTATCTTGAGACTGACATACACATTTCTCCAGATAATCTCCCTTTTAGAATTTCTGTCTCAAAAATGGACAGGTTGAAGTGGGAGCATGCTAGAAGTCATTCTCTTTTTCTTTCCAGTACTGGAATAGTGACAAAGCAAACAGTAAGTTTCCAAGATTTTGCTCAGAACCCGAGATCATACAAGATAAGTAATTCTTTCTTTTTTAACTGTGTTTGTAAGTCAAGCAGGTAGAAAGTATACACAACAACCAAGTTGCCATTTGCCTTTGGTAAATGGCGTGCTCTCCTGCCAACTTTGTAGGTTAGCTAAGAGGACAGATGACAGACGACAAAATCTTCCATCTTGTCCCAAAGTTTCAGGACACAAAGCAGCATTTTGTTACTAATACATGTTGACTTTAGCCTTTGCCAAAACCCAACCTCAACTTTTGGCCAAGTTTTTTCCAAAATTACACAAACTTTTCGCTGAATTGGCTTGGTGTTCTCATTAGTCATAAGCCAACACTGAGATCCCAGCTCTGTTCTGTGGAATTCAAGGGTGCAAACCTGAGTGCATGGAAAATTGAAGGGGCCCAAAAGAACTAAAGACTTCCTTAATTTTAATTTTCCTTGGAATTTTAGCATTTGCTAAAAAAATCTTCCTAATTTTTCTTAGTGTGACTAAAGAGAACTGGAAGAACCTTCAAGACCACTTTCAGTCAATAGAGTGTAGAACTGTCCAGGAGTTTCCAAGAACTACAGGCATTCATAGAAAGTGGGACCACGTCCTTCAAGGAATCAACAGGTCACACATTCAAGAGTCTCACTTAGATCTCCTTAGGAAAAAATGTCTCTTTTATAACCCTATAAGGATAGTCAGATAACAAGGGGGCATTCATAAGAGAGGTTTAAAAATTTTGTTGTTAACAAGTAGGAAAAAATAATAACTCCACAGGCTTGAACTCAAGTTAGAATAATTGTGAATCTCTAAACCCCAGTTATGTCCTCATTGCAATTTGGATTTCTGATTCTTATTAAACTTAATGAAAAGTGTTTATCTTCATATGAATGTATCTTAGGTGGGAGAATATGATGAGGTAATTTAAAAGAAGTAATATGCTGGGGCCTCCCTAGTGGCCTAGGGGTTAAGTCTCAGTGGTATTACCACTAAGGCCTGAGTTTGATCTCCGGCCAGGGAGTTGACTCACACATGGCGCAGCAGATCTCTCCAGTCTCACCCGCTGCTCCCCTCAGCAGTGTATTTCAGTAGATCCATCTGTCCTGCTCCCCACTCTGTCTCTAGTGAGTCCTTTTACCCCCTACACCTCTGACTCTGTTCTGACTCCTCTATCCTATCCTTTTCTGGTACTGTTCTGCTCCCAACTCTGTCACTGGTGATTCTTCTCACCCCCTGCACCTCTGGCCTACACCCCAGTTCTTCTATGCAAAAGTAAATAGGTAAAATCTTTTTTAAAAAAAGAAACAATGTGTTGAACATTTCTATTTTTCTTTTATCTCTCCACCAAACTCCCTGTTTCTGTACCCTATCTGCCTTCCTCTGCCATCTCCTCTACCACCCTTTCCCCTATTCCCTCTGATAACAGTTATCTTCTTTTTGTGAGTACAAATTTTTATTTCTTCTGTTGTTTGTGTGTAACTGATTTTTAGGTATTTATATTCCACAGATGAGTGAAATCACCCGAAATGTCTTTCACATTTTGATTGATTTTACTCAATACAGTCACCTCAAAATCCATTTCTTTGTGTCTTCTTTTATTTCCCTAACAGAGTTTTATAGTTTTCATTGAAAAGTTCCTTTACTTCCTTCATTAAGTTTATTCCCAGGTATTTCATTCTTTTTAGTGTGATTGTAAATACAACTGTATTCCTTATTTCCCTTTCTTCTGATACATTCATGGATTTTTGTGTATTGATTTTGTATCCTGCTATGTTACTGTAGTCATTTGTTATATAGGTTTTTTTTTTTTTTTGTAGAATCTTTCAGTTTCTGCAAGTAAATTCGCATGTCATCTGTGAATAATGACAGTTTCATCTCTTTTCCAATTTGGATTGTTTTATGTCTTTTTCTTTCCTAATTGCTAGAACTTCCAAGTTGATTAACAGCGGTGATAGTGGACATCCCTGTCATGTTCCTGATTTTAGTGTAATGTTTTCAACTTCTCACATTAAGAATAATACTAGCTGTGGGTTTTCTCTCTTTTTTTGCATAAACATAGCTAATGGATTGTCAATTTTGTTTATTTTTCTAAAGAACCTACTCCTGGTTTCACTGATCTTTTGGATTGTCTTTTTGTTTTCTATTTTACTTATTTCTGTTCTAATTTTTATTATTTCTTGCCGTCTACCAGCTTTTGAGTGCTTTTGTTGTTCTTTGTCTAGTTTCTTCAGCTGCAGAGTTAGATTTCTAAATTGAGATCTTTCTTGTTTGTTTGTTTTTTGTTGTTGTTGTTTGTTTTTTTAAATGTGGACCTGTATTGCTATGAGCCTCCCTCATAGTAAATGCCTTGAAAGCATCCCATAGAGTCTGGTAGCTCATCTCTCCATTTTCATTAGTTTCTAGAATTTTTTAAAAATCTCTTATTTCTTCATTGGCCCAAGAGTTGTTCAGAAGTGTTTTGTTTAGTCTCCAAATGTTTTGGTTTGTTCCAGGATTCCTTTTATGGTTAACTTCTAGCTTTATAGCATTGAGATCTGTGGAGATACTTGATATAATTTCTATTTTTATATATTTTCCGAGACTTGTTTTATGTCCTAGAATGTAATCTGTTCTTGAAAATGTTCCATGTACACCTGGAGAAGAATGCATATTCATTGCTTTAAGGATCAAAACCTCTGTAAATGTCCAGTAAGTCTGTTTGATCTAATACTTCACTGAAGGCTTTTATTTCTTTGTCAATTTCCTGTCTGAATGTCAGTGGTGTATTGAAGTCTCCTACAATATTTTAATTTGTGTTGATATGCTTTAGGTCTGTTAATAGTAGCTTTGTATAGGTGCTCTCATATTCGGAGCATAAATGTTAGTAAGAGATACATTTTCTTGGTGAGTTGTTTCCTTGATCATTATATAGTGTCCATCTTTGTCCCTGATTACCTTTTTTTAGTTGAAAGTCTAGCTTATTGGATATGAGAATGGCAGTTCCTGATGTACTCTTGCGTTATTAGTAAGACCTTATTCCAGTTTGTTTTTAGTTTGTTTTTGTCTTTCAGTCTAAATTAGATCTCCTGTCAACAAAATATTGATGACTAGAATTGTCTCACACACATTGTTAGCCTATGTCTTTTTACTGGTGAATTCAGAACATTCACATTTAAGGTGATTATTGATATGAACTATTTGTCATTTTGTTTTTGACTGGTTTATTTTTCTGTTATTTCTTTTCCACTTTCTCCTCTTTCTGGATGTCTTTACTTAGTATTTCCATAATTTTCTTTGTTTCTTTGTCTGCGGATGTCTATTCTGGATTTTTGATTAGTGGTTACCATGTGGTTTTATTTAAATTATAATGTTTTAAGTCCTTTATGACAGCAGGTGTCTGCTCGCCAACATTTAACTATACTGATTCTATACATTTCTTCCTGTCCCATAGTATTTGTGGTTGACTCAGAGTATTCCTGATCTTGTTACTTGTGTTATAATTGCCATTGCTATTTTGCTAAGGAGTTTGTTCTTCAGTTTTTCTTTTTTTGTAGAAAAACTCCATTTAGTTTACTTGAAGAGCAGATGGGATGGTGGCAAACTGTTGAGACCATGAGAGAACGCCTGAGAGCTTGGGCGGAGGGGCATGGGGAGAGGCCTACCAGCTCTACAGTAGATGATTAAAAGCCTAAAAAGCCACTGAGGGCTCCAGAACTCCTCCCTTTATACCTGTCTGCCCACACCATTGAGAACCTGCTCCCGGTGTCTTATTGTCCCTATACATTTCTACTCCTATTTCTTTTTTCTTGCCCTTCTGTGAGTCCATGCATTTTTTTTTTAAACTACCTGAAGAAGGTGTTCTCTAAATGGTCTAAGACCTGAGAATCATTGGGGGAAACAAAGAAATGCCTTGGCCCTACCACCTGAGGTTCTGATTTAATTGTCTAGGTTGGGATAATAACATAATATTTAAAATTGCCCTAGTTGATTCTAATATAAAACCAGATTTGCACTGACTATCTTGGATTAGGTTCTGCTAGAAGCGGGCCCCAAGCCTGTTTATTTATTTATTTACTTATTTTTTAAGATATATATTTTTATGGAGTCCACGCATTCTTAAATTTCCTCTTTTAAGTCTGAAAGTTCTCAACACGTTTCCTCATTTTCATTTGTCTTGTTGCCCTCTCTTCTTCTAAATACATAACTTGTTTAATTGACTCTTCTACAGCTAAGATTCTTTCTTCTGCCATTTTAATTCCATTTAAAAAACCATCTAAGTTTGTCTTCATTTCATTCAGATCTCATTGTGATCTCTTTATGTATTCAATCTCTTTAGGGCAGAATTCTCTTTGTTCTTGGATCTCCTTTCTGAGATCTTGTGTCTATCTGTCTTTGACTAACCTTTCAGTATGTCATTTAACATATTTAATATTGTTGTTTTAAGTTCATTTTCAGATAGATTCTCTGTTTTTTCTCCTTTGTATTTGTCCTGGAACTTCTGTCATTCTCACTTTGCTTTTCCACCTTGTGTTGAGATGTTCCTTGTTTCCTAGGAATGTGCGTTGCCTTATTTATAGCTATTTATGTGAGTGAATGTGGTTGGGGTGCTGGGGATTTATCTTTGTCCTCTTAGTTCATCTTGATATGAGGTGGGGATAGGCGGTGGGTCCAGGGCTTCAAAGCTTGTTTTGTTCCACAGTAAGCTGTATTCTCTGCTCAGGTTGTCTTCCCTTCCCTCCCTACTTACCTGATGTTCCTTTCTCTCAGGTGTCAAGATCAGTGAAGACTGGGCCTCCCAGTGGGAAAGTTAATATCCAGACCTCTGCACTCACACTCTGGGAATAGTTTGTAATTGGCTCAGAGGCCGAACATTGGTGTGCACAAGGTGTGCCTACTTAACACTATGGCCGCCCCCAATTAACCATCACTTCCCCACCCTTGTCTCAGCTGCCGTTTCTCCAGCGTTGAGGTGTATACGCTCCATTGCTTTGCCTTCCCAGAGGAATTGTGAGTTCACTCTAAAATCCTTCTTTCTGCCCTTGGGTTTTTTATGGAGTCTACTTTGGCTGGACCAGGCTTTTCTTTGACCTGTGCTGGGTCAAAGAAAAAAGGGAGGAGGGAAGGAGGCTTGCAGTGGCCACGCCATCCAAATCGCGAGTTTCCCAATTTCCTGGTTAGAATCTGCTGAGCCCTCACTACCCCAGTTTGGGCCCAGAACCACTCTTGAGTTGACAAAATTCCTCCAAAAAATTTCACAAAGTCCTGGGTTTCTCTCTGTGTGGTTTGAGAAGTTGAGCCCAAACCCAGACACATTCCTCCTTGCCTCTTCCTTTTCTTTCCCTCAGTGGCCACCAACCTTAATTCTTTGACTCCCTGAGGAAGTCCTAGGGTTGTATAACTGATACGAAGCATCTGGATTTTCCTATGAGCATATGAGCATATATCAATCTTTTTTTAAAGATTTATTTACTTATGCATACAAGCTGGGGTATAGGCCAGAGGCTTGGGGCATATATCAATCTTTTTTAATAATAGTTTTTAAGGGAAGACATGCTCTGGATGGAATGTACTGAATGTATCTAAATTGGAATTCTTTGAGTTGCTCCTAGGCAGAGATTCTACAGATGCAATTTATAACAAAATAAACTACATTTTCCAAAACTAAATGTCAGTCAAAATTTCTAACTGCCTTCTTTGTGGGCACTATTGCTATCTAAAAGGGCATCATCCCTGATAGAAATGGACTGTTTATGGAATTCCACTGACATTGGGTAGCTAATAAGTGGCTATCTCCTAATTGAAAGTCAGAATCGGTGTGCCTTTCTTTGCTTAACCTCATTTTTACTTTTGAAGGTGGGAGGCAAAAAGGGCAGAACATGCAAATAAAGCAAATGGGAAGATACAAAACTGGGCCTGTGATTCAGGCAAGGAGGTTGAGTGAACTAACCTGCTATTTGTTATAAAGAACTTTAGAAATGTTAATTTTGCTACAGAATAATGGATCTCAGCTTGACTGAACTTTTGGCAATTATTTCACATCTAATTTGAGATAATGCATTAAAAAAAAAAGAGCACACTTTTCTTTAGCTTGGCACCTGGTAGCTGGTAATGAACTGCTATGTATTTTTGTGTTCAGAACAGTAAGTCCAAATCTGCCAGAGGTCTCAGCTGATATTGAGCTTGTAACCACATTTCTTCCATTCCTTGCTTTTCTCTCTCTTTGGAGGCCATTTGACAAGTCACATGCTGGTTTTAGGTTTCATCTCCCTTGGTCAGTGTTGGGTTTTACTGAATTATCATGTTTGGTGAGTTCGATGTTTTCACATTATCACACTCACAACTGGATGCTGATAGAGGCATAACTGTGGCTTAACCTCAAAGGATTGAATGTGACCATTTCTAGAAGGTCAGTGGAATAACATTAGAAGTGGAAGAATCATGTAAATGTCCTGCAATTTGTAAATCCCAGAATACTCAGGTTACATGTAGCTGATTTGAAGTGCTTTTATTCTTAGTTTTATAAGTGACAGATAATATTATCCTCTAAAATTTTAGAATAATGATATTCAGAGAATTTAATTATATTTCAATTAATGACTAGTAAGGCTAAATTTTGATCCAAGATCTTCTGACTTCCACTTCTTTTCATTTTGGGTAGCCTGGTGGCATACCTAGCTTGGGGGAATTATATGTATTCCTTGTGTTTGATTGCATATTGTCTTTTTTTGCCATGAGGAAGTAGGGAGAAATATAAAATAACTTCTCAGAGTTAATTCTATATAAATCATCTGGGGATCTGGGTGAAATGCAGCTTCTGCATTTCTAACATGCTCTCAAATGACTTTGACTTTGCTGGTTGGGGGACCACATTTTGAGAGGCAATACTGTGGAGTCTTGAGTTTAAGCATCAATGGAGGGGAGTCTCAGGAGCTACCTGTTTGTAATCCCAGGGCACACTCCTGGGGTCCCACTCTGAATGGAAAGGGAGGCAGGGAAGTTGTTCCCAGCATTAATGTCTCTCCCTCACGGCCCCAGTCCTCCATCTGAAAACGGCATTTCTTGGAGCAGCCAGCTGGGGTCCTGAAGATCCCCCCTGAAAGAGCTGCAGGGCTTGTGAGATTACTAGAGTGCTCCCAAAGGGTCCCAACTGTTCTCTGGATTGGTGGGCAGGGCAGTTGTTCAGCAATGAATGAGAAACAGAAGGGCCTCCCACCCAGATGATATGTTAGAGAGAGCTGGAGTCCTTGCTGGGAAGCCTGCCCAGAGATTCAGCAGAAAGTATCAGGCCACAGAGGCATTGTTTGGGTCCTCATCCCTTTCTATTTCCCACCTTTGAGGGAAAAGGATGTTAGTTCTACTGTCTCCTTAATAGGGAGAAAAGACTAGATCAGAGATTTTTCCTGGGGTTTCTAGTTCTGCTGAATTTATTGGCATAAGAAAGTTATTTATTTGATAATCAGATTTCAAATGAAGAGGCTATTGTCTAGATTTTTAAAAAATTTGCAAATCAAATTGATTGTCTACCATAGGAGTGAGCAGTTTTTTTCTCAACAGTGGAACTTACGATAAAATTCCTGTGTGTAGGTAGGATTCATTAACTTATTATAACAACCTGTGCAGGTCCAGTGAGCAGGCTGCAGAGTGAAGATGCTGTGCTCCCCTCCTCAGTAGACTCACAACTAAATTGCAGCAGAAAAAAGTCAATAACTCATGAAAGATACGTGGACAACTACACACACATCAGGAGCAATGGTTTGGGGGTAGGTAGGTAAAACTTTGACCTCTCTTAAGAGTTGTACCAGACAGTTCAAACCAGGAGAGGGAGGGGCAGCTCTGTACAGCATCCTCTACAGTTGGTGATTCGGGGACACATACCCACAATTAAGCAACTTGGAGGCCTGGCACTGCACTGCATAAGGAGGTGCACAAAGTTGGCATCTAGGACAGAGACACTATCAGCGAATTATAGGAACAGGGGTGCAGAGTGATGACTACTGACTTGAGCCTGAAGCTCCTTGTTTAGAAAAGCTGGCACCTGAAAGTTGCAGGGCAAACTAAGTTGGATTACTGAGTTGTGTCTCCCTACAGGTGCATCTATTACTTGTACTTTAAGGTTGGGCAAATTGGGATATTCAAAACAGCTGCCACATCCTCACCTCTGTAGGGCAAAACTGAAACAACTGAATACTTTAGAGTATTCAGAGTAAGCACCTGCTAGCAAGAGAAGCAAACACCCCCAGAGCCTTTGCACTCAAAGAGGAAAGAGAACAGTTCCTGGCCTATGACCTTGTCTCAGCTACAGTCTGTGCTCAGTGCTGTATCCAGTGCTCAAACAGAGCTTAGAGGTGGAGGCTGGCATGAACTATATGAGACACTTAGACCAAGGAGCCAGCCTGAAGTAAGGCTCCCCCCCCCATGCAAATCTGGTACCCACATGTAAGGCAAATGAAGGAATAATCAGGATTTTCTGCCCTCTCATCAATGATAGACCCCTGTAGGCCTACAAGCATGTCTGATGGCGGGCACCTGGAGTAGGGTGTGGGCCTGCGTGAGTGGGCGCGCCAGGGCCTGGAGAGACTGAACATAAAGGCGGCATCACAGAGGATGCAACAGAAGTGGCAGGAGCAGAAAACAGAGTGTGGCAGCAGAGGACCATTTGGGGTACAACAGAGACCACGAGAGAACACCTGAGAGCCAGAGAGAGTGAAGATTTGCAAGGGCTGGGAGTCCTGCCAGCCTCCCAGCCCCCAGCCCCGTTGCCTGGCCTGTACCTGGTTGCCTCACTACAAAAGATAATTAAAAGCCTTAAAAAGCCACCAAGGGCTCCAGGACTCCTCCTTTTGACCTGTCTGCCAGCTCCATGGAGAACCTGCCCCCATGTCTTCCTGCTGTGACACCAAACACTGTAGGAATCTTGAATCCCTGAGACTCATTGAGGTGACCCTTTGCTATTCTACTGCCTTGTTTCCCTCTGCCTATTACCCCTTGCCAGACCAGTTCTCCAATTACTTCAACAGGTGCAAAGGCAGCAGTCCAAAAGTCTATCTCTATTACAACCAATTAAAACAGAAGACATAGAAGAATGTATCACAAATACTGCATCAAAAAAGAACATGAGAGAAGGTTCAATCTAGCAAAACTGTGGAATATGCTTGATGAGGAATTCAGGATAACTTATAACATGCTTTTGAACTTAAACAATGGCTGATGTAAAATAGGAACAGAACAAAAAGTATGAGACAGTTACAAGTAGAAAGTAATGGATCTAAAAATACTTTAACCCAATTTAAAAAAATACAGTAGAGGACCTCAATAGAAGACAAACACAACAATAGAGCGAATTAGTGAGCTCAAAATCACATCAGAAAACACAAAAATAGAACAATAAGTAAAAAGAATTTTAAAAAGAATGGCATAGAAGCCCTTTGGGATAACCTAAGGAAAAATAATAACCACATGATAGGGGTTCCAGAAAGAAAAGAGAGAGGTATAGAAAATGTATTTAAAGAAATGCCGAGAACCATTTCAGTCTGAGAAATGAACCAGACATCATGATTCAAGAGGCCCAAAGATTTCTAAACAAAATAATACCAGTTACACATATATCTGGACATGTTATACTAAAACTATTAAATGCCAATGACAAGGACGGAATACTAAAACATCAGGGAAAAAGGGTAACCTATGAGACAACGCCAAATAGTCTGTAAGAAGTCTGCAGAAACATTATTAGCAAGAGTGAATGACAAAAGACATTTACAGTGTTTAAAGAAAATGATTTCCAGCATAGAATCCTTTTATCCTGCAAGATTAAGGGAAGGGTAAGTAGTATCCATTGAAAAGCAAATACTAAAAGAATGTATCAACACCAAACCACGTATGAAAGAAATGTTAAAGGGAGTATTATAAAGCAACACAACACAGAGGCAACAGACACCAAATTATACAATATGGAGGAAGAGGAAACTAACAATGTGGCTCATCATAGTGAGTTTGAGATCAGAACGTCTATAGGGTCTCACAAATAGTCTCATACTAATATCAACAGTACCTTCAAATGAAAGTCAGTGACACATAAACATAACAACACACAAGACAATGGAAATGGAACCTAAATTAAACATAAAAGAAGACCTTGAAAAATAAAAAGACGTGCCAAAAAACACAAAAAAACAAAAAACCCACAACAAAATAGCAATGAGCATTTATGCTTCAAATAATTGCCTTAAATTTAAGTGGTCTGAGTTCACTAGTCAAAAGGTGTAGAATGACTGTATGGATTTCGAAAGTTTTATCCTCTTTTGTTTGTAAACCAATTTTGCTAACAAAGAGCACTGACTTAGAGTGAAAGGCACGATGTTCTCAAAAGAAATGGCAATTCAAAAAAGTCAGGAACAGCTATACTTAAATTTATAAAACAAATCTTAAATATATACTTAAAAGCTATAAAATAGATTTCCAGTTGAAAAGGTAATAAGAGATGGAGATGGACATTACATTATAGATAAATTCCTAATATAAAATAGATAAGCCTCTAGCTAGGCTAATAAAGAAGAGAGAAAAATTAATAAACAGGATCAGAAATCAAAGAGGAGAAATAGAAATATTTAAAATAGAAATACTACCACAGAAATAGAAAGGCTCATTGGAGGTTACTATGAACTATATCCCAATAAATTTGATTACCTTGATAAAATGGATCAATGTCTAGGTCAATATAATTTACCAAGACTAAACCAGGAAAAAAATGAAGAGTTGGACAAACCAATCACAAGGATAGAAATTTAAATAGCAATAAATATCTTCCCCCAAACAAAAGCCCAGAGACAGATGGCTTGATAATGAGTTGTGATTGAGAAAGTCCTCACTGGATATGCAAAATACTCTATGAAGTTTGGTATTTGGAATATACTTGCTGGAATTCAAATACCAGAATTGACATTCATTAGCTGTGTGATACTGGGCAAATTCCTTAAACTCTCTGAATCTTACTTTCCTCCTTTCACCCCTTTTGGATGGGTTTGGTTAATGAGTGGGTAAAGGATGAATAGTTCTGGAGAGTGGGAGGAAATGGAGGGAGAGATTTTATTCCCTCCACTCCTTGTTGACACTCAATTCTGGCTGTGGTTGATCCCCCAAGGGCTACGCCTCCTGTCAACCTAGCTTCCAAGCTGCAGATCAGCAAACAACCTTCCTTATCGCCACTTCATTTCCTTCCCTTTCTCCTTCAGGCATAAGAGTGAGCATTAGTCCCTGGGTGCCTCTACATTCCTTATTTCCCTTAATCCTGCTGCCCCTCTGAAATAATTCTTTTGTTGCCTTCTCTTCTAAGTTCCCACTGAAACATGCTATTTTCTAATGAAACACTAAATGATACAGCATGTAAGGATTTAATAAATATTAGTTATTGTAAATTCATGGTGAGAATGGACTCATTATTTTTTTAATTTTATTTATTTTTATTTATTGTTATTTATATTTTTTATATTGTGTATTCCCCTTGGGTGGACTCATTATTGATTTTGCTTTTTCTAGCTATCTGTACCAATGTTCTAATGTCATGACAATTTTAGTGGAATTTAACATGAACATTTTATTATTATATAATTATATTAAATTTCAATGAGAACTGTCAGTTGATTCAAATCTACCAGTCTGTCAGGTGCACAATGGTTATTACAAACCATTAGGATGTAAATATCCTGAATAAGTTACATGCTGTGCAAGATGTTCTTTATTTTGCACAAGAATTGATTACCGAAAATCTGGGGCACTCTATAGAAGACAATGAGATAAAAGTTTGATTCACTGTTTCCAAGAAATTAGCAGTCTAGAGGGATGGGACAAACATGGTAAAAGTTCGTTCTTAGAATGTCTTAATGATAAAAAAATAGCATTCATGTGTTTCGTATATTTATTCAATGAGGATTTGTTGAACTTCTACTATGTGCCTAGTCATAACTGATATGAACAAAGGGAACAAAATCAAACATAATTCTTGACTTCATGTAGTTTAAAGCCTAATGGGGAGGCAGACATGTTACAGGATCACACAAATAAGTGTATTATTAGTGACTGATGTAAGTGCTTTTAAGCAAAAGTTACAAGATCTGGCCAAGCTAGAGGGGTGGACATGGAAAGTTTTCTTGAGAAAGTGACTCTTTGAACTTGGAAATGAAGCAAGCATGACATCCGATTTGCATTTTGTAAGGCTCATTTAGTTGTATTACGGAGAAATATCAGAGGGGATGGGGTGGAGAAGACAAAAAGCGTTAAACTGTTTAAGTAGACCTATGAGAACTGATGGCATTCTGGCATAAAGAAGGAGAGTGTGTACAGATTAGGGGGCTAGTTAGAGAAATAGGTCAACAAAACTTGATTATTGACTGAATACACAGCTGGTAGTGATAGCAATTTTGAAATAAGTCCTCATTTTACATCATGCAGAATTTGACAAGTTATAGAGCTTTCATTGAAGTAAATAATGTAATTGGAGCAGGTAGGAAAGGGTTATTCATTTTGATCCTTCACATTGAATTCGAGCTACCTTTGCAAAATCTAAAGTGGAGCGCTAGGATAGTCATTTTGGTGGAAGGGAATGTAGTTTAGGAGAGGCTTGAGAATGAAAAGTTGGGAATCATCAGTGTTTACATGGTAATGAAAGCTATGATTTTAGATGCTTGGGGGCAAAGCAAAAGAATAGTCAAGTGTCCTTATCTATTATTGAGCGGCCAGAGAGAGGAGTGAGCATGAAAGTAAGACTGGAGAAGGAATAACCATATATCAAATGGTGAATGAATAAGGAAATTATGTCTATACAATGGAATAGTAGTCAGCAACAAATAACCACAGAATAAACCACTAATATATTCAACAGCATGATGAATCTTAAAAATATTATACAAGGTAAAAGTAGCAAGAAGACATGAGGCTGCCCATTGCATGGTTCCATTTATATGACATTTGGGAAAAGTTCCTCTTGCAAAAATTATTAGAACTGGACCAGGGTTGGGATTCTAATGAACTACAATTCGTGTGGCCACTAGTTACTAAACTCAACCTCCAGTGATTCTCTTCTCAAGGAGGTCCAGTGGTTAAGACTGAAACCCTCTAACCCTCCAACCCTCTAAACAACTTTGTTGGTTTCCATGGCAACCAGCCCCCACACAGAAGCTGTCTAGGGGCCTTAGACAGTTACTTCATTAGCATAAACCCAGGCATAGTTGAAAGGGCCTGATTGTGAATAACAAGTCACTTCTATCTCAGGAAACCCCAAGGGTTTTTGGAACTCTGTGCCAGGAACCAGGGAGGAAGATCAAATCTATTCTTACACCAGTTTTGCTAAACAGATTGAAGGACCTAACCCCTGAGTTTCTGATTCAGTAAGTCTAGGGAGGGACCTGAGACTATGTATTTTAACAGGTTTCTAGATGTTATTAATGTCATTCTTCAGAGAGACCACACATAGAGAAATTTCATCCTTGAGGGTCACAAAATGGTATGACTTCTCTTTCAAATATGAATTAGCCTTTTGACTCATAGGTTGCCTGCCCTCAGTTCTATCACATTCTTTGTAAATATATAGATTCTTTCTGTTCAAAAGTACTGCCAAACTTTACCCTAGAACAACACCTGCCCCATTACAAGTCCTCATAAGAGGGAAAAATTGTAGAGAGGAAGATAATGTAAGATGAAAAATACTAGGATAAAACTCTTATAGCTCAGCAAGCCATGGGCAGGTGAGGTGAACTGGGCCCCTTCATCGGGTAGAGTTACAGGGCAGGGAGGGAGGACCCCAGAACCCCCAAGCCTGCCCATTCTAAATACATTGTGTCATTTGCTGCATCATGACAAAACATACTCTCATGTGTAAGACCTTTAATGGAAAGAAACTTTAATACAATTAGTGTGCAACAAAGACAAGAAAAAAAAAGTCTTCAAGTCAAGCACCCAAAGTTACCCATTCCCTTGTGGTATTCCCTTGTGGTTGGGCCCAGCCCAACAGGGTTGGCCCAAAGCAGGACCACTGAGACCCAAAAGTTTGCCATAAGTCTAAAGCACCTTCTGGTGGGGACCCATTGAAAAGAGTCAGAAATGGCCAGATCTGAAAGGAAAAGAGCAAAATCAAAATCAAGATAAACTCTGCCATTGGTAACCTCCCCACGTGTTTCTCACCCATGTCTGTTTCAAGTATCTCCTTTCGTGTTCTCCAAGTCCCTAGTCCAAGGCCAAGGGGGAAACACAGCTTCTTCACATGTCTCTTTGCTCCATAGGCCTCCTCCGGTCTCCTTCTTGCTCTCCATGCTTCTTCCTTCTTTCCTCCAGTCTCCTCTCCTGCTTCCCCTCCTCCCTGCTCGGCTCCACCCTTCCTTGGGTGGGGCAGGGAAACTGGAACCTTCCCTTTCCCTGGGGACCACTTGGTACAATTGAAGAGAGAATTCTTCAGGCCTTGGAGAACCAGAATCTTTTCTTCCTTGGCCTCTGCTGATCAGATGGGTGTGTACAGAACAACGGAGATTTCAGTTCACTTTGTTAGAGGTTCCTGCACTCTGCTACCAAGATATCCATGTGTGGCTTGGCCTTTTAGCCCTTTCACTCCATTTTCCAGAGCTGAAAATCCTGTTTTAGTCAATATTACCTTATATTTTCCCTTTAATTCTATTTTACTCTGAATTTTAATTAATTTGGATAAGTATAGATGTAGCCATAAATGATTAAATTCTGCCTTTCTGTTTCATCATTCTCTCTGTCTAGATCCAAAACCCTCTCAGATCAGCCCAGGATCACCTTTGCACAGACGTTCTGTTAACTGACTCAACAGGTCATCCTGCATCTACCTATGGGTTTAAGTCCTTGTTCCAGATCAGGCTGGGTATTTCTAAGTTTACTTCAGTTTTTGAGGAATGGGTGCTTGTGTGGTCAGAAAAGCAAGTTCAGAAGCCCTTGCTGACCTGTTTTTCATTTCCCATTCTCCACTGGCTTACTACCTTCAAGGAGCCCTCTGAGTCCAGTTCCCTGGGATTAAACTATAAGGATGTCTCAACTCAAGACATGTTGACAGGATGGTTCTGAAGCTTCTACCCTCCCCCCCTGGCTTTGATTAACCCTGAAAAGGAGGTGGGGGAAGCCAAGGGCCTGAGATAAGAAATACACTGTAGGAGAAGAAATCTTTTGGTGGTATAGTGCAAGATTGAAACCTTCACTTTGGCGTCAGAGGGCCCTAGGGCTGCGTTCTAGTCAAGTTTCTTGTGAATTATGTGATTTGGGGTAAATGAATGTCTATTTGCCTCAGTTTCTGCATCTGTAAAACGGAATTGATGATATCTGCCCTATAGAGAGTCAGTATAGTGTAGTGGTTGGAAGCAGGGGTTCTAGTGCCAGACTGCCTGGGACCAGTTTTGGCTTCTGCTGAGTAGCTGTAAGGCTTTAAGCAATGACTTGACCTTTCTAAGACTCAGCTTCTTTATCTTTAAAACGGGGTGATAATGTGAGAGCCTGCTAGGGAAATAATTCACAAGAGAGTGCTAGGTATAGTTGAACCAAGCAAGGCTTTATTAGGGACTTATGTGTGAAGGAACCGTGTCAGAAAGGAGAAGTTAGCCTGAGTCTTCAAAGGGAGTGAGGAGGAGGTATTTAAACATATTTAGGCCCATGAGGCTGGGAGGAAGAAGACAGCCTCATATCTTGGTCTGGCTTGGGCTATGCCCAGGCAAGAGCAGGCTGGCTACATCCAGCTGCTCACATGGACTCTTGGCCTTCTCCCTCCAGGGAATTGTGAGTTAATCCTTAGTCAAGAGCTAATGCTTTTTGTCTGTCTTGGTGCCTCATGGTCAGCGTGGGCCAGGTTGTTTGGACAGAGTTTGTGCGAATCCATGATTTCGTTCACCTGCTCAAATAGGATCTTTTCACCCTACCAGCTCACAATTTCTGTTACCTGGACTGTCTCAATAATAGTACTTGCCTCGGGTAAAATGACACCTTTCTTATTTGAAGCTCCTGAGTATTCAGCTACATTCTCAAAGAAGACTAAAATCACACTACAGACTAAAAATTAGTCTGAAAAATGCTAGAATACAGGTTTTTGATATTTTATAATCCCATTTTGTGTGTGTGTGTATGTGTGTGTGTGTTTAACAATGAAATGATTATAGACAATTTTAGACAACAGAAAATGTATTTATGGTTACTTTAACCTCCCCCATCCACTTAATAAAAACAACTCAAAAATAAAAAGAGAAAAATAAAAGAAGAAATCAGATATATATGAGAACTTGGGGGTGTGGGGACCAGATCCCACAAAGGAGCGGATAGAAGGAGCAGTGCAGTGGGTCTCTTCACAGTGGCAGGGGTGGTGTGAGAATGAGGAGACTGTGGGGGAGGGATCTAGGCTACAACCAGGGCAGGAAGGGGTGGGAGTTTTAAAATATTTGCTCCTTTAGTTTGTCAACCACAATGTAAAATGTTGCCCAATGAAACAACAGAGACTTTAAGAATCAATATAATGTGACAGTGAAAATGAGTTCTACTAAGAGTTTGGAAGTTTCTCGAAAAATCATGATAAATGTAGCAAGAGAAAAAAGCTGTCATAGGCAAGCATTTCCCCACTGTGTTAATATCAGTAATAATTTTCTCATCCTTTGCTATATAATTTAGATAATTTATAAGAGGCAAATAGCATGCAGAGAAAAAGTAACATGATGAAATTCTACTTTTCATTATGACGGTTCAGAGAATGTCTAAATTTGAGAGAATTCTCCATTAAGAATGAATAGCTCATAATTAAGTAAAATGTTTAATATTGTTTATTGAATAGCATTAGATTAATAGGAAGCATTAAGGAGCTGGATACCAGAGATCAAAAGAAAAAAATAGTCTATGCAAAAGATATGCATAAAAAAAGTTTGTCAAGGCAAATGTATAAAAGAATACATCTAAATATCACTTTTGGAATGCTTTTCCCGAATATTCTATAAACTTAAATCTGGGGACCTTTGAATGTTATTAATTTTTTATCAGAAAAAAAAAATCTTATACAGGAATGCTTTAAAGTAGAAGGACCCTATTCCTCTCAATAGTGAGCTTTTAAACAGAGGATATCTCCATGTGCAGGTCTTTTCTCAGGTTGAAGTTCATGGGTTTTCAGACAGCATTTCAAGTGTCTTAAGAGAAGCCTGGCTTTCTTTTAAAAGTCTGACTTTCAAAATATTTGAAATGCATTTTTTCATTCCCTGCTTAATTCAAACCCTGTGTTCAAAGATTTGAGGTTTGAATTCTCATTCCTTTATTTTCTAGGAGAATTTAGCTTTAAACAATAGCTAGATTATCAAAAGAAATCTCTATGTCTAAGTAATTATCCTCAAAGAAACATTCCTCTCTGATGAATGGGAGTGCACACTCCAAATATGCAGGGCACCATATTTGGGAGGAGAAAAGGTTCTTGGTCCCATCATCTTGTGCAGGGATACTTTAACATGTATTCTCATCCTCACTTATACAGGGGAAGTTCCTTTCCTTGGAAATGACTCAGCCAAATACAAAACTCAATTCCAGAGCAGGAATGAGTGGGGAACGCAGATGCCCTGAGCGGGTGATGTTGGTGTCAGGCAATCTTTTTCTTAAACACTGAAATTTGTTGAGTCGGGGAAGCACTTTGTCTGTGAAATAAAAACAAATCAAGATAGTAATGTTTAGAGAAAGATTTACCAGAAACTGTAACTGTCCTCCGGAGATATCAAGGAATATTGTGCCGAGTGGCTCCCAATTTAGTTTACTGAACTGCTGGAATGAGTCAGCCTTTCTCTATCTGACAAATCATAAGAATAAAGAATAGGCATTTGTCTTAGAAGCTTCTCATAAATTCAACTTGTACATTGAAAGTAATTTGTATAAGTTAGGTCTTAGTTACCCCCTGAAATGTTTAAAATTAAGAAAAAATTAAGTGAAATAAAATGGTCCCATTCTGACCACCCAGGAAAAGGGAGCTCTTGAGTGCAAATTGGAATCTGAAAACCCTTGGTATGCCTGACTTACTTCTGTAATCGTTTCAACAGTTTCTTAATCCGTTTGACTTGAGGGTTCAAGCATACAGGTGACTTATTCTTTGTCCAGACTCTGGAGGAAAATAACCAAAAACAAAAATAAAGCAGAATTACATTTTTGTCAATCCTCCACTTAAGGAAAGAGTTGAGCTTGCAAACAAATATTTCTAGATGACTTGAAAATGGATGACTTGAAAATGGCCATTTTGGATTTAGACGCAGGCGACTGTAGCAAGAGGTCTGAGGAATAATAAAAATACTGTTTTCAGACTGGAATGTATGAGCTGGTGGAACTGATTATGAAGCTGACAGAATCTCACGTGTCAGAGGTTAGTGTTTTGTTGACAAGCTTTACATGAGCTGGAGCCAGGCCAAATATCTGACTCCACAATTGGCTTACTTTGAAAGTTATATCCTAATATCTTTAAAACATGTTTGTCCATTGAGCTTCAGAGAACAATACAGATTATAGAATACACTTTTGAGAATGTTTTATTTGAAAAAATTTCAATGAAATTTTATATGGAGTAGTTAGAGAGCCGATTGCTCTTTGTGACAGCTGCCTTTGGTTGAAACACCGGTTAATGAGGTTTTCACTGCTTTAAGAAATTAAACAAGAAGAACAGCAACAATACTTAATAGCTGACATTGTTCAAGAACTTACAATGCGCCAGGCATTATGCTCAACAGACAACACGAATTATTTCAGTCTCACAAAAAATCCTGTGCTAGAGGAACTATGAGTTCCTTACCTTCAGATGAGGAACTTGAGGCTTAGCCAGTTTAAATAACTTATCCAAGATTGCACAACAAATGCGTGAGATTGCACAACAAATGAGTGATAGAGCAGGATTCAAATGAAGGTTATCTGACCCCAGAACCTCCACTTTTAGTCACCACTCTAATGGGCATGGTCTGGATAACTACCAAGTTCCAGACACATGTTGAGAGTTTTCTCTGCAGAGGAATAAGTTAAGTCTCCCAGACAATAACAAACTAGGAGACAAACTCTTGGAAAACACAATTTTTAGAAGTGCTATTTATCTTAGCTAAAAAATGATCAACAATAAGGACCATCCATCTAGTTTTACAACTCCACCCTTGTAAGTGAATGAATCTTAGAGACATCAGAGATCCTGTGACAGTTGTCTTCTTGGGCAGACTTCCAATTTGGTTATCGAGTTCATGATGGAAAACCAGTTTTCTGTGCACGTGGACTTACAGTACTTTCACCCCTGACTAGTGTGAGTTTTTTCATAATGATTTGCAGCTTTTGTTTCTATATTTGCTTAAAGCTCAGGAAAGCAGAACTTGATGAAAGGACATGAAGTCAAATTTTTGTCACTTTGAAATGATTAAAGGTAAAACAGAAGAGATACACTACTCCATGGTTGAGAGATGAGAGACTTGTTTCATGACAGAGGAAATGCAATGAAAAAAGGAGTCTCCATTTTCTAGACAACCAGAGGAAGTGATCCCAAGTTGTTGTGGCTAGAAGTCACATCTCTGAGTCTGAGGATAATTGTTTCGTTAAAATCTTCACTGACAGACATTAGTGAAAGATTAATGCCTTTATAATGAAAAATTCCCCCGTGTACTTTTGATGTCCCATTTTTCTTTTTTACAAGTTGATTAGAACTATTCAAAGACCCAAAGCACTGATATAAAAATTGAACAAACAAAAATTAAAAACTAAAAAAGTCTAAAAAACTAAAAGAAGTCTAAGAGCGAAACTGTTGATGAAAGCCAAATCAGAGATGCCCTAAGATACTATGCCTAATGCTTCAAGGTATTTGTGATCTTGGTTCATTAAAGATAGATCTTGGAAGGGAAAATCAAAATTCTAAGTGGTGATACACAAAACATCTATAGGTTGCATTTAAGAGATCCAGTGCAATAATCCAACACTTGTTGAACCACTATATACAGGATTTTTAAGTTTTTCTATTATACCCCTTATATAAATATCTCAAATATTATTTACTTCTATTCCCAATGTTTTATCTCTTACATTTATCTATCCCCTCATCTACAAAGAACTTATTTTCAGGTGGGAGTGAAAAAGAAAATAGAATGCCTGATTGTTTTAAAATAATAATGTTATAATAATTGCAACTGTCATTTACTGAATATTTACTATTGTATATATTTTATTAATTATATTTACTACTAATTTACTAATGTGTCAGGCACTGGACAGGGGCTTTGCATGCAATATGTAAAGTCTCATTTGATACGCCATGGAAAATACTTTGATAGGAGTATCCATAGATTTCTCTGAGAATATAGAAAAGGGAGGGTCACAGAAGCAAGGGATCATATCATTTCAACAAAAGAAATTATCTAATAAGTTCTTGCAGCTGCTGTTGTCCCCTTAATCTAACTCTTTAGTCAGAGTTAAGGGATCAAAGTTGATTGAACCTAAAGCTAACGTCAGTTCCCTCAAACAGACATTCAGATTTAGGATTACTGTGAAGGCTTATTTTCTTGCTCTTGAACTTCCTAGGTTTTTCTTCCTTTCCTTCTCCTCTCCCTCCCTTACCCCTCCTTCCCTTCCTCCTTCCTGTTTAACTTCCTTCCCCTTTCTTTTATTGAATATATTTGACATGCAACAATCTGTAAATTTAATATGTAAAACCTGTTAATTTGATACATTTATATATTTAATAAAATTGCCATTGTAGCAATATTTAGCACCTCTGTCACATCATATGATTATCCCTTCATTTTAGTGGTTGGGGTAATTAAGTTTTAGCCTCTTAGCATATTTAATGGCCGTAGTACATTACTTTCTATATTCATTATTTTGTGCTGCAAATCATCTCTATAATTTATTTACTATTGCCCCTTTCTCATGGTGTGCCTCAGGCAGTTAGTGAACTTCCCTAAGCCTCAGTTTCTGAAAATGTGAAGGAAAATAAAAATAAAGATAATTAAATAGTGCTATTGAAGGAATAAAATGTATAAATGTGTGTAAAGTACTAAGTTCAGGGCTGCTGCAAAGTAAATACTTAACAAATATTACTGTTTTAAACAACTCTCAAAGTAAAGCACTTTGAAATTCTTGAAACTAGTCTTTGGGTGTTGATCATAGTATAATATATCAGCTGTCAAAATATAATGCTGTACACATGACACTTATATAACGTTATAAACCGATGGTACGTCATAAACATTTCAAAAGATATTTTGTGACATTTGATGCTAATTTTCACTGGGAGAAAGGACTCACATATATTTATTTTATTGTGACTTACATGATTTCTACTTTGGGGCACCCATTCCCAGGGGTAAAGATTTGAATCCGTTCAATGTTGCTGATGGGGATCAAGCTTGAGGCCACTCGGCGACATTGGCACTTTAAGTTTGTGTTAAAGGTCTCCAGAACACCTGCAAACACAGAATCAGTTATTTTAATCCCTTTGGCATATAATTTATAACTAGAACTTTATTCAGTTCTTTTATGCTATGCATTTGAAGGTTTAAAAACTGCAAATTCATTCTTCCAACCATAGACCTTTAGAGTTGGTATATATATGTTTATCTTGGCTTGATTATTTTCAAACATTTTCTAACAAAACCTTAAAAATAAAATTAACTTTTTCAAAATCATAATTACCTACTGAACTTTGTGATATCATTATATTTGTACTCAGGTGATTGTTCATGTAGTCAAACTTGAGAGCACCTCACTCTAGGGACTTACAATTTAGATATAATTAATTCAATATAAAATCAATTGGTCTTCACCCCCAACACTTAACAATTGAGGACATGAATTCCTTATAGAGCTCCTGGAGCAATAACAATCTTTTACAGAATTCTCTCGTCATACTCCATGCCCCCCCCCCCGACCGTCACCCCTCCCCACCTCATTTCCCTTAGAAGAGAGATCACAGAAGACATTTTTTGTTTTTATTTTTGTTTTTTTTAAATATCTTGGTTCTCCATCTCCATTGCTATCATCACTATACAAAGCCAATAAATAACCAAGATTATTTTTTATTCAACAAAAATTATTAGTACTAGAAATTTTTGTGAGTAAGCTATCTCATGCATTTAATGAATGTTCCTCCTTTTTAACCACATTGACATGTATTTGCAAGTGAAAGTAACCTAGCTTTCAAAGTGCTTATGATTCACCAGGGAAAACAAATGAACAAGAGCTGAAATATCACAGGATGCTGTATTTTACCCAAGTTCCCAGTTGCATGATAGTGACAGAAGACTTTGCCAAGAGCAATGGAAAGCTTCATGGAAGAGGAGAGATGAAGGTCTTGAAGAATGAAAATAACATATGAAGCAAAATAAAAACTGAAAAGTTTCCCCCAAATTTGTCCTCTACAACTGAGCAGTGTGTACCAGTTTGCCTATGCATCCAATTACTTCAGCTATATAAAAACATACCACTTCAGCTAGGTAGGTGTCTATTTTAAGTGAACATCGCCTGCCAGTTTAGACTTTGCCGAATGTGTATTCTCGTTGTACTTACAAAGTTCATGTCAGAGCTAACCATCTAGAATTGCATCAAATGTTCTCTGCTGGAAACTAGTTGAGATCAAAAATCTTTAAATCCTAGAAAAGGTTTGATCAGATGGGGTAGCAGTCAGAGGCAGAACAAAGGAAAGAATTACATGGAAAGAATAAGTTATAGCAGAGTTGAATCTGAAAAAAGCAGGAATAGACAAACTAAGCGTAACACACATGAACATTGGACGTCCAGTGTCTCCTCCTGTGGATAACAAGCTTAACAATATACATGCTTCTAGCCTCTAAGACTTAAATCATGAAGTACCTTACTTTTAGAAATCGAGGTGAAATTGAGAGTTTTTTTTTTCATTTAGCCATATTTCCTCCCATTTTGTAATTAAAAAAAAATTGAAATGGCTGAAGACCATTTCTGTTCAAAGGCCAATGACAGCATAAATGACGTTCTCACCATGGGCTGGAGAGAGGCTGCAGACCAGCAAAATGAGAAGCAGGAATCCTGGGGTGAACCTCATTCTGCCTGAAGGTGGAGTTCAGACTTCAGCTCTGAGTCGAAACTGTGGGTCCTCAGCACAGATATTCCTATTTATTTACACCAGGCAGGGCCCTCCCACTGCCTTTGTCTCCAGTAGTAGGTCAGCTGCATCATCAGTTTAAAAAAAACCCCAATATTGCTGAGCTTGCTTTTCTTTTGAACTCCTCTTGCAAATATTATGAATTTACTTCGAGTCACTATTAGTTATAATACAATATTTCTTCCAAGTATGGATTATAAATGGCAGAGGTGCTATAGGAATCTGGGGAGGGGAGCAGAGGGAAAAGATAGCACTCTCAGGTCACAGGCAATGATTGTAGCTTTGACTGCTTATCTCAGTGTAGGGTGAGCAGGCTTCGCAGTGGCGTTTGAATATATGCCTCAAGAAATAAGAAACTGTGTCACACATGTGGCTATGTCCCCAGCACCTGCAGGAGTGTCTAGCCTTTGGTGGTGTTCATAGTAAATATTTGCAGAAAGAATTAACGTCTCATTGTATACACAGTCCTATGCTGACTAATTTGCTGTTTTCCTACCACACTTCCCCACCTGTTACTTTACTATCTGAAATATATGATTATTTATAAAATCTGAACATCATGGAAATTCTGGAAGTGAACTAGCATTTCTCCCTCACCGGAGGGCCTGTTTCTTAAGGACGCAGGGAGGAAAGCAAGAGCTTTGAGGAAGAGGAAATGTCTGACTCTTTCGTGCAAGTTATTGAGCTCGAGAACCAGGTGTCATTAAGGGTATTTTTAGGATTTCATCAGATGCTGAAGCCCATGTTGCAGTTGGCCTAACAAAGCATTTGTGCAGTTTGGTTTCGATCCCACCAGACAGCACATAGGAACGGTCAGCTCAGAGCCTGAACTCACTCACTAGTAACTCTGAGTCAAATAAGAAGAGTTTGTAGATGATGGTCAACCTGGCCTAGAGTGCCGGTGGGCTGGGCTGCCTGGCAGTATAGAAGCATCAATGTATCAAATCAGACCCACGGCACCAGTGGAAACCCAGAGGTTTTATGGTCCTCGTGTGCCTTCCTAAACAAGTTGAGTTTTGCCACCCAAATAGCACTGTGGATACTTAGCATCCCAGGTGCTCCAGTATGTATGGGGGTGAGAGTGGTAATGTCAACACAACCTTCATACAACAAGCTGTTCTCAGGTCGGCCCAAATTGTCCCAGTGACTGGGAACTCATCCATATTCAGGCTGCCCATTTTGTTGCTCTGGCAGTTCTAGTTGTTAGAAAATTCTTCCTTATGTATATGTGAAAACTGCTTTTCTAATAGTTCAGTCACTTTGTCCTAATCCAACCCCTTATCACTACCCGAAAACAATTCTAAGCACTCCCGGTATTTCAACACAGGGTGTGTCGGTTGGGCTCCTTGGGAAGCAGATGCTGAGATGAAGGTTGGAGGAAAAGAAGTTTGTTCAGGATAAATCCTGTGACAGAGGATGGGGGAGGTGGGGAAGAGTGTGAAGAGAGACTTAGATTGCTATGTAGATCTGAAAAATCTATGACAATTCACTGGAAGCTCCATAGAAAAAACTGTCTATTTGAGAACCCCACTGTGTGCAGAAATGTCTGGTCCCCACTACCCACCTTGGGCACAGACATTAGCTGGGTTTTCAGAAACAGCATGGTCTCTGGTAGAATACTGAAGCAAACCCTGAGTTTAACAGCTGGAGGCTGTCAGCAAACTGCACTTCTTGCAGCTGGCCAGAAAGTTATTTCTTTAAGGGAGATCTGAGCAGTAAACCTCCGTGACTGTCACACGGGGTTAGAAATCAGAGCACAGAGGTTAAGAGTACAAACTATGGAGTCATGAGGTCAATGACTTTGGACAGGTCGCTTAATTTTTCTATGCTTCATAATTACCAGCTTTCAGATGAGGATATTAATTTTAAAGAATGGTTTGGAGTATATATAGAGTTCTCAGCAGCAGAAGGCCTGACACATAAATTGTATTCAATAGGTAGTCTATCCATTTGTCCATCCGTCCAACTTTGCAATCATCCATCCATCCAGAATGATCCAGCCTTCCCATCAGGTCTTACTGATTTCTACTTTAAAACTCAAATATATATATTTGAAAGGTAAGTGTCCCTTTGTCTTTTAATTTATAGCACAGTTTGAAACCTTCATATCATCTTTTTTTTCCCCAATTATGTAAAGCTTCAAAAAGATAAACCAGGAAAATGAATGCACTGTTAAGTCTGAGAAGCTCTGGTCTAGTACAGCATGAGTTATATACATATTCAAATTGACTTCAGAGGAATGTTTAGACAATTCATCCCCTCAGAGTATGACATACAGGTCCCTTAGAAAGTAGGCAGCACAAAACTAAATGCAGAGCAGTAACAATAAGAAGGACATTTTCAAGTCATCAGTGAAATGTCACAAAAATAAAGAGCTGCCATCTCTGGCCAAAAAATCACTGGTCTAGCTAGATTAAAAAAGGGGTTCACAGTAAAGCTGAAAATGATGAAAGGGATACTAGTCTTATAATTTTAAGTAGTCTATTATATAACAGGAGACAAGACAAATGCCACATAACCAAATTGAGAACATTTTCTCTCGTGCCATTTAAAAGACAACTCAACTAGAAAACAGAAACCTATTCTATTCTGTTAACAAGCATTTTACTTCACTGCTACTGAATGCCTGACTTCTATTTGCTTCCACATATCTTTCATCACCACTGGAAAGTATGATAACCTAGATTGTTAGAGCTCAGCTTCTAAAATCAGACTGCGGTTGAATCTCTGCTCCAACACTCCTGTGCCTCGCTGCCATCCCTGAGGCTCAGTTCCTCTGGGTTAAGGATCTAATAGTAATAACACCTCTTTTAGAGGTAATATGAGTGGGAATATAATAGTGCCAGGATATTGATTTGTTCAGTGTTTGAGTAAACATTAAATAAATATCTGGTGTTTTTTAACCTTTGTGGAGATATAAAAACATATTAGCTTTTATTGCTTTCTTAATTTGTGTTTATTTTGTTACAGTAGGAACACAACATGAGATCTACCCTCTTCACAAATATTTAAATGTACAGTACAGTATTGCTGATTGTGGGATAATACTGCACAGCAGATCTCTGGAGCTTATTCATTTTGCTTAAGAAGGAACTTTAGCTTAGTTTGTGAGTCAAGCTTCTGATGAACTAAAATATCACTTAGGTCTCCATTTGATCTATTGATTCCTTGAGTTTAAAGCTGGTCTGGTCAAAAAGGTCTTTCTCTTTGAGACTAATATTATTCCTTTTCAACAAAATTATTGCCCTCCTTCCCCGAAGAAGATACCATGGAAGTCTGAAATGGCTACACAGGTACAAAAGTTTTAACAAAGATTTTACCTTTTGCCTTCATTTTCATTTCAACTGAGTTGCTTTTAACAACCTTTTTTATCAGACAATGGACTCAAGTATCATACCCCCTTGGAAAATACATTTTTCAGAGGTAATTGAATTCATATATTTAAGTTTTGTTCAAATTCAGCTCGAATGCAGTGAATGCCAGACAAACCTAAAATGTGTCTATCTAAAACTCCTCTCCTATTCATTAGGGTGGTGATTTGCCTGGAGACTGCTAGGTGGCAGTGTTACTTATGAAAAACAGTTTGCAGAAAGGGAAAGGCCTGTCCCAGGTAAGACCCTGCGGAGCTGACAAGAGGGCTGTGTTTCACGTTATTTCAACATTCAAAAGATTGTTTAATTTGGTTTATTGTTGTTGTTTCAATATTGTGAGGTTTGAGCTTTTTTATGAAGTTGAAGTGCTGATCAGAGAGAGGAGAAAAACCCCTAAAAATCTGAAGTAACTAAACAAATTCTGGGTCAAATCCAACTTCTTAGCCCAGAGGTTGCAACATCAAACTGTGCATCAGTTCTCTGGACTGCGACCATGTTAGGCCTCAGCAGCAGTGGAGCAGCAGCCTCTGTGATTAGAAAATTGTCTGACACGAGTGTGGCCACTGCATACTAGTGTCGAAGTGACGGTCAAGTTCCCAGCCTTTAAAAGCAGAGCGTAGTGAACACCAGCAACGTAGTCGCCTTATTTCTCCCGCTTGGATTCCAGGATGTCCATATTATTTTGTCATCTGTATTTTTCACTAGCATATCTTGATGTTTTCACCATATGTGGAGTCCTGGATATTAAAAATAAAAGCCAGTACTTTCATTTCCTAGCCAGAACACCTCTATACTTTGAGGTTTTGGTCATGTCACTTACTCTGTGGTTCACATGTGCTCATCCTCAAACCTCAGCTTCCCTCGCTCCCCATAATCCTTTTGGATTCTTAACTCTTTGCCTGTCTCTCCTCTTTGTCTAATCAGATATCAAGCTCCTTTTCTCACGGTGGAATCTGTCCCTAGGCAAATGTGTCTCTTTCCTGCCTTCAAATTTAGATGTAAGTCCACTCACACTGGTAACTATCTAGTAACCTACTGGTCATTTTTTATAGAAGCTTCTTAGGAAGCTCCAACCAATCACATTTAAACTGAGCTTGGTTTCTCCAAAATCTGTCCCACTTTCAGGACTCCCAGTGTCAGTAAATGGCATCATGACTCACGCAGTTGCTCCGAAACCTCCAGTCTGTGTGCTGTCATCCCTCCTTCCTGTCAGGTGCGATATTTACTTGTTATCCATGAGCTGCCACTTCTATCTGTTAAGTGATTTGACTTGTCTCCCTTTCTCCACTTCCATTGCCAACTCCTATTCTAAACCACCATTGTCTTTTATTGAATTACTGCGGTGGCCCATTAACAGCTCTCTTCCCTTCACCCTTTCTAGCCATTTCCAAACAGCAGTCCTGCCTTCTTTTCAACACAAGGCTGGTTCTGTCATTGCTGTCACTGCAGTGGAGGTGAGAGCTGCTTGTTCTTACCTCCCAAGCATGTTCCTGCGCAGGTGGATTTGAGCGCCCTTTGCAAATGACACTTCACTGGGAGTCTGAGGCTCACAGGTTAAACATTTCTGCAAGGATTATACTTTTGTATTCCAAATAGATGAATGCTTCCTTTCTCATTGGCAATACTTGGTATATTTTAAGTGTTTTTTCCTCTAACTCTTATGGCTTCACTTCTATTTATTCTCAAAAATAGGGTTGTTTGCTGGACTAGAAATGGAATGTGGATAATTTTGAAGCTTAGAGTTGTGAAGGACCCCACTTCCTTCTGAGTAAAACATGCTTACAGTGGAGTCTCAACTTGTTGGTATAAAATAAAGAAAAAGTGTCCTTAATAGCCCCAGTTCTTCTACATTGACACACTCTCCTGTTGTGTAAGGAATTTATCAAGATTCTATTACATCTTTTTGCTGTTTGAATAATCTTGGCTGTTTATTGAAAAAAAGTTCAATACTGGTATGATTCAAAGTTCTTTTCTCTTCCAACCAATATAGACAAAAACTGACCAAAGGGGCTTGGAGTGGGTGCGAGCAAAGTTGTCCTATACCGCCCCTTTCCTCTTTGAGGCACATGCTACTGACAGGTAGAGAGATGGGGGATGGAATCATACCTTTCATGGCAAGATGGTGGCCCCACCTGGCCAGTTACTTGACATTGCTCTGGTAGCATCTGGCTGGTTGGCTGTACAGCAGAGTTGATCTCTCAGAGAGACTCTGAGTGCCTCCCCGATGCACAAATCCCCAACATGCCAGAGCTGACTCTGGACAAGCTCCTTCTGGAACATCTCAGCCTCTACCACAGGGCAAATATCACAGCCACTTGGTGCTGGGATCCTCTCACACATGCCATCCCTTTTGGAGGCAGAATATTGGAAAGACAACCAAGTCTGGTTATCTCCTGTAGTATCCACATAACCCACAGAAGAATAAAAGTTTCTTGCCTTGAGATGTGGAAAAGCAGGCTGTCTTGATGCTACCTCGGCTTCTCAGCCTGCTCTCCCTGTCTCCCCTTTCTCCAGCCCCAGTAATATCAAACATTCAATCACTTTAGTATCTTGCCAACATTCAGAGGAGAGGAGAGAGTAGAACTCTTTACACCCCTGACAATCACTAAAGCTCTGTCTCATCTCTCCTAGTCTTCCCCTCATATTGACTGGAGCGGTGTTGGTAAGAGGGAGAGTTCTTTGATTGGGCACTTCTTGGTGGCCCAATGCGAAGGTGATTGTTCCTCGTGCCACTGTTGCTCTGGACATAGAATGTGGCCACACAGCAGACCTGCAGGCTGCCCACCTGACAGCCATCCCAGTCTTTCTACCACTTTAACCCATTTAATGTGTCTTTCGCAAAGCCATGTGCTTTAGAGGAGGCTACTCCAAGACCCTTAGAGGGAAAATGTTCATTATCCTGGCTCCATAATAATACTTGTCTATGTTTGGGGTCTGGGAAAGATATTTTTATTTTCATTCTTAAAATAGAGATACTATATGAGGCAGCTTCTTCCTGCCTTTGGACATTGTCCACAGGCTAGATCCTTTTACAGCACAAGGTGGATACTCCAATAAAGTACCTATCCTGATCTAACAAAGGCAGTGTGAAGGGAGTCCCTTGTCAAAACATGGATGTAGTCTTATTATTTGAGACATAAACATTTCCTTATTAGATATATTTTTGGTAACTGAAAACACTCTATTGGGCACATGTTCCTATGCTTTTGCTTATCAACTTTAGATCTTAGCGCTGGTCCAGGATGCCAGGAAAACTACTACTGTATTTCCTGTTATTTTACTTTCCATTTGCCTCAGTGATATGCAAGGACTCTTGCTTGCTCATTAAAAGCAGACAACAATATCTTGGGCCTGACAAGGTTCATAAAGGAGCAGTAGGGAGTTGTCACTCCCCTATCCACTGTTTAGGACCACTTAGAAACGGTTGGAAGGTCAAGTTGGGGAGCCTTTGGGCAGTGACATCACTGCATACAAGCATGCTTGTTTGGAGCCCAAGGACGTTGTCTTAGGTAGTTTAACAGAGAGGTGGGGAGAGCACCATTTCTCTAACTGTTCTGCAGACACCAGGAAAGCTCTGAGATTGTAAGGCCCAGGGTGCGGGGCAGCATCCTCACTGAAAGGCCTCGCAGGACAGTAGTGATGCATCTTGATAAGGAGGCTAAAGCAAAATTCACCAACAGTTTTATTGCACACCTCCCAGAAACCAGTAGGGTATGGGCCAGAAGTCCCATAGATGAGCAGGTCAAAGTTACGGAAATTCAATATCAGTGGATATGCAGTTGCATTTATATGCAGACTGTGGCTTTCCTTCCTTTTTTTTCCACCCATAAAACAATCCTTTATGATTTTAAAATAAATATAATAATACAAAGATCATTCTCAGTGAGTAAAAGTCAAGTAACCAATGCCAGAAAGATAATCTGGGAATTTCTCAAATATTTGGAAATTGCTCAACACATTTTTCTATAACCTGTAAGTCAAGAATATATTTCAAGAGAAATTGAAGATGTTCAACTAAATATAAAATGAAAATAGAACATAATATAATTTGTGGGTTATAGTTAGAATAGAACCTTGAACATTATAGTAATATAGGCTTACCCAGGGAAATGTAATAGTTCACACAGACGAGAGGTAATATCAATGTTGTTTTTTTAATTTTTAATTTCTTAAATTTTTGTTTTATCTTTTAAAAATTTTCTTGTACCATTGTTTACTTTTGTCCAATATTTGATTTCTCCTCTCACATGTAGTCCCCATAATTCTCCCACCGCCATGGCTGCTATGGCCATTACTATAGTCCCTTGTGCTTTTCCCGCCCCCTTTTGGCCCTTCCTCCTCCCCTACTGTGTGCCTCAAATCTATGGTTTGCCTGCAAGTTTTATCTTTTTCTTGACCCTTTATATGCTATTCCTATATGGGTCATGAGCAAACAAAACCTCATTCAATCTCTCTTTGTGATTCAGTCTATTTAGGGCTCCTGGATAAACTAAATCACTGTCTTTGCTCTGTTCTTTTCTTCAAATGAGGAAACACTTGAGAGTCGAGTATATGCCAAGCGTTATGCAATATGCACAGAAAAGATGTGGTCCTTATTCTATGAAATTCAGCTGAAAATGTAGTTCCTTCACTGCATGCACTTGCGTTTCTGAGCTCAACACATTGTGACCAGAGACTTAAAAGCACAAAGCAGGATTGCTTCTATACAGCACATCTCAGGGTTCTTGGTAAGTTGTAATACAACTGTTTTCTTAATTACAAAGAAGTCTTAGTGGAAAACTCAAAAGCAACAGCTGCCTATACTAAGTGAATAGAAATTTGGGAGCCATGTCCACAGACCTCTCTCCCTCAGCAATAGGCAAAAAGAGAAAAATAAAAACCAATGTGCTGGTAAATGTTTAAAACAAGATTTCTGGAAAATAGTAAGTTCAGCCTTGCCTATTCCCATGATGTAAATATTCCTCTCAAAGTCAATGTCAAACTACCCAAGTGAAGTCACTGATTGTGGATTTGGAGACTGATAAGCATGTCAGGGCTCATGGGGTCAGCGCACCGTGGAACCTGCCCAGATGCCTGTCAGCAGAGCCAGAGCATCATCCCTGCAACGTGTGATGTGAGGCGCTGTGTCTGTGCCTGGCATTCATCTTAGCTGAAGCCTGGGCGAGTCTGCTGCTCTCTCTAAGTGCGTGGCCACAGGGATTTCTGAGCTATGCTACTGCTCAGAGTTCTGATGACAAAGTTGGCAAAGTGGATCATATTAACTCAAGTATCCATGGAATCCCTGAGCAACCCACAATGTCAACACTTTGCCATTGTCTCCCTCTGCGGAGGAGACAGATTGTCTGCCAGGAACTTGTCCTCTAGATAGTGGTGCTAGGAGGAACTTTGCTCTGCACTCGAGGCACTGAGGTGGTTCTGTGGACCAGGCATCCAGGGTAGAAAGAAAAGTGGGGCCTCTGTAGACCTAAAGGTAGTTGTCTAAATGCTCACCCTCTCCCCTTCCTTGTGACTCACTCTGGCAGGCTCTGTGATACACAAACCTTGCCATTCTGAGTCAAAAGCCAGTGCTCTTACCATTCTGCTGAGTCCCTAGCACTTGCACCACAGCAAGTATTGCTTGAAGTCAGCTATCACTTCCTGAGGAACAGCAGCCTTATCTGCTGTGATGTGGCTTTCAGTATGAATTCCCCATCATGAAGAGTGGCACTGCCCTTCTTCTTCATCTCACCCAGCCCAATATCTGAGTTCAGCCCTTCATAACTCTTAGAAAGATCTCTGTCTTCCTGTTTCCAAGTAGCTCCCAACTCTGGAGCCCTCTTTGGATTGATGACAGAGCTTTTTGCCCAACTGGGAGTACCTCTGGGCATGTATTCCTTTGTTTTAGAAGAACTTTGTCTTCAAACACTCCAAGGTTTTCTTTCTTTCTCTTTTTTTTGAATGTGCCAAGATATTTTTATTATTAAATATCTTGTATTTCACTCCAATGTTTTTCTGGAATCAGGAAATCTATATTTGGAAGTCCATTCCACTTGCACTGACCACTTTAACTTTGAGCTCCAATTTTCTCATCTACAAAAGGGAATAAAATCTGATTATTCAGGGATAACATATGAGAAAATTAATGTATTTAAGAGTGTTTCATAAAATATCAAATGATTTTGAAATGTAAGGTATTTTATTATCTTCATTGCATATTTGCATTAACTTTTAATTCATAAGGACAGCTTCCTCCAAGTCATATGAATTACAGATTTGCTTTGGAAATTTAGGTCTCAAGGGAAGGCCCACTTGTACATCAGGAAAGTGCCAGTGACAAATCTGTGACTTTGGTCTGACTCCCAATAGAGAGCATATATGGGATATGATGTGAAAGAATATTGCTCTTCTTACTGTAAATTAGAGGTGATACTCTCTGCTCTTTCAACCTAATTGGCTCTTAAAATGTTTGACTTGTGTTTAGAAACAAATTTGTTTTTCCAGCAATTGATTCATAATAGCATACAGTCCAGGAACATAGAGCAAGCTTCCAACTTCTACCAATCTCCTCTGGTCAAAAATTTCTTAGTTTATTGGTTTGGTAGAATGAATGCAAGAAAAGAGTTGTCTGACACCCTCTGCCCCAACCCCAAGAGAAAGATGAAATAGCCGTCTAAAGAGAGTGTCTAAGACAAGGAAAGAAGGATCTGAGTTAAAACCACAATTTTGCCCACTTGTTTGTAAGTTGTTAGCCCATCTGGATTCCTCTATCTTTAAAGTGGAGCTAATCACATGTAGATGCTTGGCTTTCAGACTTTCTCATTGTGGTGAAATTTCCTATTGTGTGAGACTTAAGGAGCAGTAAGGTTTCAGTTCTACTATGGAATCTGAAAGGACCTCTAGAAGTCAGGACATAAGACCCAGTATAGCAACCTTAGCATGCTCGCCCAAAGCATCGAATCTGGAGAGATACAAAGTCTATGACTTATTGCATTACCCCTGTGGCATGGTCTTAGTGAGAGCCTGTTGCTCAGCTCCCCATGGCTGCCCCCTGGTTCTGCAACCTTCCTTTGGATTCTATGACTGGTCTAATGTCCTCCCAATTATTTCTTTTCTGTCAGAATTGCTTTTGTTCTTATTGTTTGTGTGTCACTGATATACCAGAAGCCTGTATAACAGATACCGTTCCATTCTTTAGATAAGAAAATTTGGAGCTCAGCACGTACGTGATCCATTAAAGAAGAATGAAACTTCAAATCTAGGAGTCCTATCCCAAAGTCTATCATCCAGCAGACATTTGCTGCGTGCTGACTATGTGCCAGGCACATGCTGGCATAAGGGGCATGGTAGTGAATGACATGGAGGGAAAGCCAGTGTAGAGCTGTGTAAAATAGGACCTGAATGCTACAGAATTTGGGATTATTTGGAGGCACTTATGTATGGATTCCAGAGTTCAATTTACTGGTCTAGAATTTATGGGAATCAGACTGGGAAAGCTTCATCTTTAATATACTCCCCAGGTTCTGGTGATCTAATGCATAGCTACATGCTTCCAGTAAACATTACTGTTATTATATCATTGAAAGTTGCTAAGAGATTTGATCTTCAATGTTCTCACCACAAAAAAAAGAAATGATAATTATATGATGGGGTGTTAGCTAAAGTTACAGGTGGTAATTATTTCCTAAGAACAAGTTTATCAAATCGACACATTAAACTTGTACAACGTTATATGTCAATTATTCTAAAAAAGAAAACTCCCTAGGTGGTTCTGATTCTTTCTTTTTTTTTTTTTAAAGGTTTATTTTTTTATACATACAGCTGGGGTACAGGCCAGAGGTGTGGAGTGGTGAGAGGCTTCACCAGAGACAGAGTGGGGAGCAGAACAGGCAGATCAGAAATACACTGCTGATGGGAGCAGCGGGCGAGGCAGGAGAGGTCTGCCACACCATGTGGGATTCTCCCCGGCTGGGCGTCGAACTCGCATCGCGCACTGCCGACAGCTCCACAGTGCAGCGCTTAACCGCTGCGCCACCGGGGAGGCCCAGGTGGTTCTGATTCTTGCTGAAATTTGAGAACTATTCCTAATATAGTGACACCATCCAGAAATGGTGAATTTACGTACATACACACACACACACACACACACACACACACACACACACACTCACACACATACATACTATTTACTATGGAAGTGGGTAACATTTATTGGGTATAAAACAGGTTACATTTCTTATGGATAAACTTTACATGGCATGAAAAGCTTTTGACATGGTCTGTCTAGTCATAAAACAAATACACTAGTCCTGTACTTGGGCCTGGAGAACAGAAATAAATACATGTTAAATGCCCTATGTTTATAATGCTTTTATGATTCTGCTTCACAGAATCAGTGTGTAGCATCTTAATAGGAGCGGGGATGATTCATGGGCTACTATCACGCCAACAGACTTTATCTTGTCAGTTTGATTTTAAACTCTGGAGCAAGTAAAGGAGAAATTGCAGAGATGTGTCCCTGGAAAATGCATTCTTTAGCTCTTTTGGAGGTAACTTTATGATCAGAATTTTGATACTGTTTTGCTTTATTGAATTTTTGTGCTATGTGCAAGTCTATTTTAAAAAAGAAGAATACTTTATTGGCTAAAATTAGTGAAAAGTTCCAACTTCCCGTAAATTGCCTCTGTGAATCCCCCACAGCCATCAGCTTCTTTGAAGTGGGATGGTAACTTGAATAAGCACTTTTGACCTTGGCCCACACATTGCTGTGCTGGAAAAGAAAAGACCGCTTTACCTTAGAATGCTTCTTCGTCCTACGGAAACTGGTTTCTAAAGAACGAGAAGATATAGTCTCTAAAATGACATTTCTGACATGTGTGGCAAGCAGTTAGCAATTTATATATAAATTTTGGAGGTTATTCTCTTCTGAATTAGAAATACGCGTTACCACCTCCTGGAGTCATTCAATGTAAAATTCTCTGACTTGGAACTTCCCTCAGTACCCCCAGGGGCAGTGATCACACGTCAATAAAAACTTTTTTCTGTGTACTTCTATTATCAACAAAATTCATGGGACTTGAGCTGGGAAGCTCTTCCCAGATGCCTATGTCTAATTGAATAGAAAAGAAACTTTAGACAGCTTGAACCAGTTGAGAACATGAATATCTTTCACATCTCTCCATTACTCCAAAAAAGCAACAATCCCTCTTAAACATCTACCAGATGCTGACTCTTAGGCCAAGAACTTGGTGTTCAGACAGGGATCAGGAAGTAGAACTTTGATATAACTTTCAATGATTTCCTCCATCCTCCTTATGATCAAAGCAAGGCCCGTGTAAGCACTTCTTTAAATTACAAAAATGTATATGGTCTATAATAATCTGTAGCCTTTCTAGCCATATGAGCTTGAAATAGAAATTTAGACAGACTGAAAATAGAAATGACTCAGAGGAAATTGCTTCAACCATGAGGGATAATTTTCATTTCTGGTAGTTGTAAAAGGGAACCTTGTAACCTTGTCTTCCTGGGTTTGATTTCCTACATAATTTTGTTAAATGGTTTCAAGGCTAGTGGGCAGTGATTTCCATGGGAGTGTTAAGTTTTATTTACCTGTGTTTGAGAAGACAGCGTTGGGGGTGAAGTTAGCCCAGGGAAAGAACTGGATGACAGGATTCATGATATCAGTTCAAAAAGATGAAGATGGAGCTAGATCCATGTTGTAGGTTAGAGAAAGCTCAGAGTTTAAGGGTGGGACACCAGCCAGGTGGGTGATTTGGGGAGAAACACCACTGATGACATATAAAAGCACCAAGGACAAACAAGAAAAGATTACAGGTTTTAACATAACTCTTCTGCTGTGCTCTCTGAGCTCACACCAGTTTTGCCATGTGCTGAATTAAGCTGACCGGAGTCTGAAGGTATAAATAATACTTCACTACCAGAACAGTCATCTTTAGAGCTGGGCAACAGGTGTGGGACCAGAAACCTTGAGGGTTGAGACCAATTTTCTTCCCCAACTCTTTCCATTGTAAAGGCCCTCTCTTCTGCACTGTTGTTTGTCTTCTAACTTAGTGATTAGAGTAGGAGTAAGAAACAGTAGATTAAAGAACACACCCCAATTCATAGTTAATGTTTGGTTGGTCACTAACTCCTTTGGGAAAGCCATATAGGAGTCACAATATTTAATTGAAGACATGGTTTTTTCATCCCTGAACCTACCAATGATGAAAGAGGAAATCAAGATCATATAAAGGAAGCAAGACAAAAATCCCCATGGCCATTGACACTGGCGCCTACCTCGTGGCAAAGACCTTTAAATAGTGGAGAGGACGCTGAGAAGGTGGATTCAAACACCCCTTCCTTGAAAGCATCAGACAAGAATGGGAAGGTGGAGAATGCTGGTCAGGGTTCACGCCAGCTCTACATGATGGCTGTCTCTTCCATCCTGTTCTCTCTGCTACCAGGAGCAGAAGTTGCCCTTGGCTTGAGCCTGCCCACACACTGTTGCTGTGCCTTCCCATGACTCACTACCCAGGCCAATGTGGCAGGCAGTTTGATGTTTCTGGTCCTCAGAACCAATCACTTGGTGAGGGTAACAGAGAACTGAAAAGCTAGACCTGGACCTGAACCCTGGCTCTTCCTGTTTGTCTCATGGTTTTGGGTATGTCCTTGCTTTCTTGGACCCTTGATTTTCTAATCTTTCATTATGGTCAATGGAGAATTAAAGGAAAGTAAGGTATCTGATGCCATGCCTGGCACACAGTAAAAGTTGAATAGATAGTAGAGATCAGTCTTGTGAGGATTCCAGTTAAGTGAATTCTTTTTTTTCCCTTCTTTGAGGCACTATTCTACCAAGTGGCCACCTCCATTATTGTATACCATCCTAAAGAATGCAGTTGCTAATTTTTATACTGTGTCTTCTTAGCTAGACTAGGCACTTCCTGTGGAAAAAGTAAAAACTTATGGCTTTGTATTTCTCACACTATCACTAGCACATGCTCATTGAAAGTTTGTGTATCCTTGTAGTTCCTCTGCTGACTGAATGCATAAGTGAATGAACAAAGTGGGGAGAAATGAAACTAGTATTCATTCATCAAGGGAAATATTCCAATGTAGCACCCTTTTCTTGTTTTGACTGGTTGTGCAAGCAAGACGCCACTTACCGGATTTTATTCTGAGTAATGTTGATTGGCTTGTGATCTAAGGAAATCTGTATTAATTTTAAACAACCAGGCAGGAAAACTCACTGTAGTTTCAATGCCCAGGTGCTGAGGCATTCTGAAAGCAGGCAGAACAAAGCCTAGCCCAGTATGGCCCCTCTTGTAGACTGTTGGTTTTGGCCTCACAAAATGCTTCAGCTTTAAACTGTCACCTTATCTTCAAATAAGGTATGATAGTCCCAAGTTAAGAGTGACTAAGAAGAAGAAACCCACGTTGTCAAGACACAGTGTGGATTCCCTCTATCTGTCACCTGCTGGGAAGGATGGAGTCCCCTTCCCCTCACACTCCAGCACCACATACTACAGTGGGTCTGCAGTTTGAATATGGGAGCTGTGGTGTCAAACTTGCTTTCATTTCCACCCAATTTCCAGTTGTTCTCCAGATCTTTTCTTCCTGGACTTTAACCCCCACCATAAGCTTTCCCTTTAGCTACAAAATTATCCCTCAAAGTCCCCCAATGCACTACATGAAGCTAGCATCTCAGTCCTCTGGTTTATTGATGGAAAAATGTGTTAGTCCATTGAACCAGAGGCTATATGGTGGCAAGCAATCCATCAAGAGGCACTCTGTCCTCACTGTGAGAGACCCTATCCTGAATGTGCATGTCTGGTGAGTCATATTATATAGGTAATTGCCCACATCTCTTTCCCAAGGATCTTTGTCTTGCTTTCCTGTAGACACTGGGGAAAAAAAAATTTTAAGATTTATTTTATTTTTGCATACAAGCTGGGGTGCCGGCCAGAGGCGTGGGGCAGCGAGAGGGTTCACCAGAGACAGAGTGGGGAGCAGAACAGGCAGATAGACCAAAATACACTGCTGAGGGGAGCAGCAGGAGAGGCAGGAGAGGTCAGCTGTGCCATGTGGGATCTCCCTAGCCAGTCATCGAACTCACGCCGCAGCCACCTATAGCTCCACAGCGCTGCGCTTATCCTATGCGCCACCAGGGAGGCCCGGCACTGGGAAAAATTTAAATCACCAATACACAGTACTTGTTTGTCAAACTTTTAAGCTCATATTCAGCTGAGTATGATGAGATATAGTTATGCACAAAATAGATTGTGATAGTCCAGTCCATGATATTGCCTGATGAGAGAATTTGCAAACCCTAGCAAAAATGAAAAATATAATCCTGCCAAATTTTTTAGTTTTTCTAGCTTTATTGAGATATAATTGATATGTAGCAAAATCTTGGTATTAAAAATACCTCTCTCCTTCTCTATCAAATTTAATGATCTCATTCCTTCTAAATACTTAAAAATGTGATTCTATTATGTCCTTCTGAGAGCAGGCAGAGCAAAGCCTAGCCTAAGATGGCCCTTCTGGTAGGCCGTTGGTGTTGGCCTCACAAAATGCATCAGCTTTAGACTTTCACCTTACCTTCAAATAAGGTATACCTGCCATCAAGGGAGATCCAGGACAGGTGTTAAAGAAGATTTACAACTGGATCACCTTGTAATACTACCACCCTGAGTGAATTTTTTGTTACTTTGTGGACAGCACAGTTATGTTGAGTTTGCAGTGTTTTGCAAGTGTCAATTCATTAAATGCAAACCCTTAAAATATGCTCAATCTTTATGACCTTGTTTTGGGATTCGACTTCTGCGGAGTACTGGGTGTGACCAGCGGCTAAGTCCTCAGGCAAACACCGGTGTTGCCTCACGTCCGGGACCGACGCTTGCTGCATGCCTACAGAGGCAGACACATAGTCAGCGGCTCTGGAGTTTATCAGAGTTTCACAAGTGGGTTGAAGCACCGAAAGTCCCCATGGTTAGTTATTTTGCCACAAATTTTCAGGCCTAAGAAAATACTCTTCAAGGGAGTATGGTTGCCGACTAATTTGTGATGATCAGTCCTGGATTGGGCTTAACATGCCGCGAGCTCCTACTCAGCAGAGGGTGAGCATCTCTCTCCCGCCTTGTGCCCTGGGATGGAAATGAGACAGAGTTAATGAAAAGACTCCCCATCGTCAGCGTCAATGGCTCCATCTCCTAGCCTGCCTAGGAATCATTTTTGTGTCTGTTATGGAAAAAGCTCATATAACGTGACTGCAGGCACTTAGGAACAAGCACTGCAGTTTCCTAACAGTAACTGGCAGTCTGTGGCATCAGACTCTGCAGACTTGAAATCTTCAGACTATGCTCTGCAGATCTTGAAATCTGTCATGAGGTAGGTTTACATTTTTGAAACATAATTTTTTCTTAAATATCCTGACCCATATCAACTGAATCCCCTGCTCCTGCGTATCCACACTTGAAGAGAGATTTTAATAGCCGGAATACTAGGATGGAGACGTTTATTACATAAAGAAGCCAAAGCTTTGATGAAACCTCTATGTTCAGTGGCCTGATGAGGGTTCCAGGGTACAGTGATGTTGTGACGTGTATTACACAAGTCACCTCTTTAGAAGAGCTTGGCATGGGCTGATTGTATGAAGAATGCCCGGCCAGATGAGAGTCTTTGTATTTGAAGTCTTTGGAGAAGGAAGAAACTTCAGAGCATGTAAAAGGTGTGGACAGTTATAAGTTGGAGCTGCCATTAAAGCAGTTTTAGGATTAAGGGTAACTGAACCTAAGATGCTTGGAGCAGGACTCTGGCAGAGTTCCTTATTTTTGCCATTAAGCAAAACCTAGAGGAAAGAACACAGATCAGAGTGTCCTATGTTTCTCCTAGCACTTGTTCAAGAGTGGAAGTCTTTGATTGGATTTCTCATCTCTATTCAGGCAATTTCTTCCTACCCACAACTTTCTTAAACAGCACAATGCATATTTGGGGGGTCAATAATAATACGCCTTCTCTTCTCTCAAAGCTGATTCTTCTATGTTCTTGGGCCCCAGAAAGCCAAATTTAACCATGTGGCCTCTGTCTAGCATATTTCTCTAAACTGTTGGAATGTGTATTCTAAAGATAATTCAGATTTTCAGAAGGCTTTGGGGTGGTCTGGAGTAAGTTTTTTTTTTTTTTCTGTCAAATTATATGATTTCAGGTAGCAACTAAGGAAGCTAAGGAAGGAGTATTAATTTCTTTATTCTCTGCCTATTGTAACAATCAGTATAAACTGAATGAAAGACTTGGAATATTCCTCTTCCCTATTCTATGCCTTCTGGTTCCATCACCTGTGTGATAAAGACAGGGCACATTGGCAGAATGGCACATATGCCTAGGTGATATGAATTGTGTGGTGAAAGGAATTATAAGATGTTAATTGGTGGTTGATATACAACCATTCTGGGCAGCCATCTATTGTGGACACACCACAGTTTTTGAGGAATAATACTTAAAGATGATTCTAGGTCATGGAATGAAGCATTCCATTTGTATTGGCCCCAAACTTGAATGGCGTGTCCTAAAGCAATGACGTGGGATAGATGTCCACCCTGAATTCTCCTCTTGCCCTTCCATTTTAGAACCTCACCTAGAGGTCCTAAAATCTCAGTGGCATCAATGGACCATATCCCCCGGACCCTACCTTGGCTGCCAGTTATTTTGTCTTAAAAGGTGATTTAAAGGGTAAGTGTATGCCATGTAGTTCCTTAGTGGGGCTAACAGAAATCCAAAACAATAGCAATAAAACCCAAAACAAACTAAACAAGACAGTAAATTAATAACACCAAACGAGCCCACCCAACTTTAAGAGTACGTTTCAGACATGATTCTCCTCAGTATCATCATTACTTCTGCTAGGTATTTTCCCATAAAGACTTAGAAAGGGGGGGCCTCCCCGGTAGTGCAGTGGTTAAAGTTTCAGCACTATCACGCTATTGACAGCCACTGCAGCTAGGGATCTAACCCACATGGCGCAGCAGACCTCTCCTGTATCGCCCGCTGCTCCCCTCAGCAGTGTATTTCAGTAGATCTGCCTGTTCTGCTCCCCACTCTGTCTCTGGTGAATCCTCTCATCCCCCTCCTTGCCCCTCTGACCTACACCCCTGTTCTTATATACATAAATAAATAAAATAAATCTTTAAAAATAAAAGACTGAGAATGGGTGTGAGCACAAATCCATTCTCTGCTGGTCTTAGCTCTGGCCAAAGGTACTTAATAAGATTATGCTGTTTAGCATGTGCTGGTGAAGTAACAGCAAAGCCTTATAGCCTTTTGTATCTTTATTGCAACTGCCTCTAGGTCCAGGGAAGGACAATTCTATCACTAGGTGCACAAGAAGTATTGTACAGAAAGGCCCTCAATGAATTCCAATATGAGGTGAAAGAGAGGGAATAATTCACTCTGAAAATTTTGAGAGGAGCACCCCAGAAACCTACGTTTCCATTCTTTACTCTCCTTTACTATCTGAGGCAGCAGCTTGAACAGTGTTTCAATATCTGTCTTACCTTGAGGATGACAGGAACAAAGGAGCAAGGAGATTTTGTGTTGGCCAGTGAAGAGTAGAAAGTTATCTCTGAGGGATTTGTATTCCTACCAAGCTGCACTAACCCTTGTTCCATTCCAAAAGGATTGAAGTTTGGCCTAAAGCTTGCCTGGTGGTCCAGATGAACCACAAAGCCAAGAGAGTGATTTTATTTTCTTCTGGCTCAAGACCTAAGGTAGAATTTCTTTTAATGGTCTCCGCTGTGTAATGCTGGTTATTTTTTGGCCTTCTGACCTGAGGAAGAGGTGAAGAAGGAACCTGTCACAGTCAGATACCTCAGTGTATCTGGAAGCAAGTGACTTAAGCCTTTATTTCTTACACCAAAAGCTCCAACTCTGACAACACCATGTGTAATAGTATCCTCAGCTATGACTTAAATATTCATGCATAAGTTTTGGAGGAAAGTAGGGAGACAATCGAGATTTTTTGATGGTTGAATGATGTCACAAAGTCCATGTCTTCTGTTGATTTTACTGTCTCAAACTCTGTGGTATCTGGAAACTAACCCTTGCCTACCCTACTAATGGCGTACTAACTGGAACCTCTCTCTCCTCACTGTCTGTTGTACCAAGTCTCAAAAAAATGCAACAGAACATTAATATGTGTGTGGGGGGGGTGTCCTTTCCCTTGTTTATTTGTTTGTAATATTCAGAGTCTTACTATTGCTTTTTGGATAAAGAACAAAATGCTTACCATGACTTAGAAGGCACTCTCTAAGCTGTTACCCTTACCTGTGTTCTTACACCCCTTTATCATGCTTCTCACATGCTGATTTTTTATGCCTGTATCTTGCTTATGCTCTTGCGCGCTCTCTCTCTCTCTCTCTCTCTCTCTCTCTCTCTCTCTCTCTCTCTCTCTCTCTCCTTTTTCACATTCTCTGAGAGGAAAAACAAAGAATGCATCACAGTTAAATGAACAAACATAATTAAACACATATAACCTAAATAACCACGAATCCAGAAAAGTCTTCCTTGATTCACCAACAAGCTCATTTTGGTCACCTTCCTTTGTCCTTGTGTGTGAAGAACTATGCTTTTCCTTTTGGAGTTCTGCCCAGTTGGAAATTGTATATTCATGTACTATTCTACCAGCCTATAAACTCCATGAGACAGTACTCTATCCACAGAGCCTACCTTGTTTTATTTGGTGACTGAGGGTTAGCCTCCATTTATGCAGGGCGTGGGGAGGGGACTAGTCCTTGAGGGAGATCCTCTAAATGTCAAGAGTTTTGCCTGGGGAAAACAAAAGAAAACCCATTTTCCACAGAGTTATAAAAATGTTACGGGACTACACACTTTTTCTCCCCCTTTTCTATTGTTCTAGACAGAAAAATGGTAAAGCATTGAGGGAAACGAGAATTGAAGTAAGGACATTAGATTTGGTGATGTACTATCTTTCCTACTGACCTTTACTAGATGCGTTTCAGTGGGGTCATAGAAGTCAACAGTGACGGCAGTCAAAAGAGTAGGAGGCCAAGAGATGGCAGTGATGACAGATTGTTTGACAAGTGTGTAGGTAAAAGTGAGAGAGAAAACAGCTGACTTGAGAAAACAGTGGAATCAACAGAGGACTTGGGTGAAATTTTGTTATGATAACAGAGGCAAGACACGTCTGTATGTTGTGGGGAAGAAGGAGGTGGAGAGAAATTGTAGAGGTATGTCAGGGTTTTGTCCTGTGACAGGAGGAAAGAGGGAGGCATATGACATCTAATATGTACCCCATCGATAAGAAGGTAATGAACAAGGCAAGTCAGCGTGACGAGGTCCCTGGGAGAACTCAGGTCTCTTCTCAATGAGACCTAAACAAAAAAACCCAGATCTCATCCCATGCAAGGATATGAAGCCTCGACATTGAAGAGTTCAATGTCAGGAAACTGGATTTTTAAGTGACATCACTTTACTTTTAATTTTTGATGACTGATTTAAACAAAATTAAACTAAAGCCATTAATATTCAGTCCACTGGCAACCACTTGGGAACCTGTATTTCAGCATCCATTTCCCCAGACCACAGTCTGAGAAACTGTATGGTGTTTAAAAGTTGTACGGTATTTAAAAGTTTTCTGAGAATCAATTAACAAGTAAAATTCATGCATTTGAAATGCACAATCCAATTGTTCTTAGTAAGCTCACAGATATGTGCAATCCCATCACAGGCGATTTTAAAACATTTTCATCATCTCAAAAAGATAGAGAGAAATTGTATGGTTGCTTTATCTATCACTTCCCACATCCTGAAAGCTAAACAGCCACTAATCTGCTTTCTGTCTCTAGAGATTTGCTATTCTGGACATTTCATTTAAGTGGAATCATATATTACATGGTCTCTGTGACTGGTTTCCTTCACTTAAGGGATGGCATTTTTTTAATGAAGATGTAGGATACAGAGAATTTGGAAGGTCTTTAATCTCAGTGAAAGGAAAAATGAGTAGGGGAGAGGAGAGTATGTCAAGATATGAAAACCGTCTTTAAGAAATGAGGGAAAGGCAAACCCATGAGCAGGCGCTGAAGGCCTTCTACGCCCACACGTATGGATCAAGGATCAACCTGTGTGAAAACTTCCATTTTGATCATCAATCTGCTCCAGGGCCAATCCACTGGCATGTTCCTATTTGGCTGTATCAGTGGTCTATTCCGGCAAGGTCTGATCTGATTGTGCATATGACATGTCGCTGGAAATAATAAATATCATCCTGGCTTGCACAGATGTTCTTCAGGATGTAATCTTTGAGTAAGATCTTGGTTTTAATCACCTGCATTGCTCAGCTTAGGGAAAAAAAATTAAAATAAATAATACTCTAAGAATCCTGGGCGCATGACCCCAACACATTCAGGGTTATCTACTTGTAATAAAAACAATCCAAAAACATCATCTGCAAAGCAGCAGAGTGCTTTCAGGCAGCTGAGAACACCATCCCTATAGGGGCTAACAGAGCTCATTCCGAGGGCCTGGCACGTATCAGGATTTTGAAAAAATTAAAAATTCGAAAGAAAGAAAGTTCCTCAACAGCATACCAGGGGACATAACTTTGGAATTTTCAGTTAAAACCATGAGAGGAAAGATACATCTTTAAATTATGAGATATGAGTTGGACACAAAACTAATAAGGACTGCTAGACTGACGAGGCTCCAACACACTGAGAAAACACGCCTGGCTTTCTAATGACGTGACGGTCACTTCACTACAGTGTCCAGGCTGGACCAACTGGGGTAAGAAAAACCCACCTCTTCAGAAAAATGGACCCCCCTACCACCACCTTTCCAAAATCCCACCTGGAGAATGACTCCTTAAGAGCCTTCTAAAAAAATGCATTTTGTTTGGATAAAACAGTATCAGTTAGGATTATATGAGTATCCAAGAGCCAAAATATGAGTGCTTTCCATAAGACAGAAATGTATCTTTGCTGCTAAATGCCAACTACAGAAGAGGGTCTAGGGCTTCACAATGGCTCTTCTTCACAGTGCAGTCACCCAAGCTGCTTCTGCCTCAGTCCTCAGTCATCCCTATAGTGTGGCCTTCACAGTAGCAGCAGTTCCAAGCTCAAATTCTCATTTCACACAAGAGATGGAAGAAAACTTGCAGGCAATTCAAAAAGCACTTTCCCACTGTCTTTTAAGGTCCCAGAAACTATTATCCTACTCTGCTGACGTTATTGACGTTATTGACGTCACAGCTATTCCACTATATTCACCTGCATGAAGATGTTAGAAACTGCCACCTTTCTTCCAGATGATAACACACGAGCAAAAACTTGGGAAAACCATACTCCAGGAAAACCAGAGAATGGGAGAGCTAATCCTTGATTACTGTGGCAGAGCTTGCTGGCTGTGCCTCAACATCCAGATTTTGAAAAAGTGAAGGTGTCTTGGGTTGTTTGTCATTTATTAGTGATTAGCAATTTGAGGAAACAGAATTTTTATTAAATAAGTTTTGTTGTCCAGGGAGGAAGGGAAGAGGACAAGGAACGATTATATCGCAGAGGGTATTTGGTCTTGATTCTTGGGATTGTATTTGAGAAACAAGGCCCAAGAAGGCTAAATGACTTTTGCAAGTTCATGGAATCTGCCAGAACCCAGGACTGATTCCCAGTTAGTGCCTTGGGGATTCCTGGGGCCCCATAGATGAAGACTTCTATATTCTGCAGAGGAGCCCGGTCATCTAAGAGACTGTTCACATTCTCACGGGCAGATTCAAATAGGAAGATCTGGAGACAAAAAGCAAAAAGAAATTCATTCCTATTTATCACCATTGAGTTTCTGACCACCGCTGGTCATCTGGAGATCAAGCCCTAATGCCTGTAAATCCAGACACTCTTCGGGCTCTGGTCAGCTTTCCCAGAGGGTTGCCTCCCAGAGGTTTTGCCTCCACTTGACTCTTCTGTGACCTGGGGAGGGGCAGGAGCTACTTTGAGACAGCAGGAGCTAACTTCATGCTGCTTTCATGGTGACATTGTGCCGATTTAGAGGCGAAATATCTTCCCTCCCTTTTGTGAAAAGCTCTGAGTGGATTTTAAACCACGCCCAGACAGATTTGTGGAGAGACTGGCTACTATTCTTAATTTCAAGATTTGGGGCATCTACTGTAATTCAGCAATTTCCTTTAATGATATAATATGTAACATAACGTAATAGGTATATTTAGTTGAATATTTTTTAAAAAATTCTTAAGAAGGTGTTGTTTGTTTAGCTCATAGGTGGTAGGTAGGTTGATATTTTACATCTTGTTATTGAAGAGGGTAATTTAGGATTAAAGGAGATAAGAAAATGCACTCTATAATTCGGAGATGGCCGAGCAGGAGTTTCTGAAGTACTCTAGTATTTTACAGGCTAGTGGGGAAAATGACAGAAATTGTTTACAATTGCGAAAAAATACTTTCAAGAGTGTCGATTTTCATTTATCACATTTCACATACCAAATACCTACTTTTATGACTTGAAACAAGATACGAGGCCAGATTTATCTTATTTATATTTTATCACAATATATTTTAAAGGGAGAAAAATATACGATACTGGAAATTAAGACAGCAATAGTTTTAGGGCTGACATACTGTAACTTATCTTTGTTCTCTCCTCTCATCCAGATTATCTGAAGGAACATTGCTGATCCATGAGCCAAAGTTTGGAACAATGGTTTGCTTTAGTGCAGATGCAATTCCTGAGTGGACTTGTAAACAAGAGGTGAGGGGTACACATTTCTAGTCCTGGAGGTTTTAGAGAAAATTATATATATATATATATTCCAGTAAATAATTAGATGATCCCAGATGGTCATACATATTTGAGTCTCCACGAACACTGCTTGCTGACACATATTTTTGTTAGAATGATACCCATAAAGAAAGTCTACTTTCATCATGTAAAGGAGCTGAATTGTACTGAAATCTATGTGAACCATAAACAAAGCTCTACAAAATTTGACACATTGGCCCAGCTGTTGAAGAGTATGTGGGATGAGAATGTCCTTCATGAAAACATTGAAAAACCGCATTCCCTCTAAGAAGGCTTTTCAAGATTTGTGGGGTTTGTTCATGTTATGTGCATCTCTATGTAGCAGCTATTTTATCTTTTCCTGGGAAACTGAATTAGATATCTACCTAGTACACTGAATTTTTTTCAATTAAATTCTTACAATGTTCATTTCTATGCAGTATTTGATTTTCCTCTCTGGTGCCGTCCCCACAGCTCTCCCACAACCACAGCACCTGTGATCCATCACCACAGTCCCTTGTGCTCGTCCCTCTGCCAGTTTTGACCCCTCTTCCTTCCCCTCCCCTGCTGTATGCCTCAGATCTTTGGTCAGCTTGCGAGTTTTGTCTTTCACCCCACCTTTTGTTTGGTTTCTCTATATTCCACAAGTGAAACCATCTGATATTTATCTTCTTCCTTCTGACTTATTTTACTGAGCATTATCCTTTCCAGCTCCATCTACGTTGCTGCCAATAGCGTGAGTTTCTCTTTTTTGATGGCTCAGTAATATTCCATCATTAGACTGAAATTTCTTTGGGACCAAACATGGCTGCCATCATCTCCTCAATTTTTCTACCGCTTATGGCTCCACACTCTCTTCTGCCTCTGCAACATAAGGTAGAAAGTGACAATTACCACAACAACTACAGATAATTACTGAGGTCCTCTTACTAGTTGGATTATGAGTCCTTTGAGGGCACGCTCCACTGTCATTTCTGTGTAACAGTCAAATATTTGTTGGATGCTGTAGGAAAACAGAGAAAGGAGCAATTAATTTTAACTCCTTCATGAAAGGAGCTAAATAAAAGTCTGAGCCACTTTTACTATAAAAGCTTCTGAGCTGACCTTGTAGAATTTCTTCTCCTGGAAGCACTTGGTGGAAACAATTAAAAGAAGTTTTCTTAAGCAATTAAACTCAGTGAGCAAATCTTTGGCACAGAAAAGATTCAAATATGTTCTACCACACTCACACTAAATACCAGTATCATCTCTTTATTGTCCTGGACTGAAGATGAGTTGTGTATGGGGGTGGGAAGGAAAGACACTGCCTTCATCTACAACTGATTCATTTTCTGCCAGTAATTTTAAAGTGACAGCCCAGAGCAATCATTTTAAGCTTTTCAGCTGCAGAATCTTGTCTCCTTTGTTGCAAATATGATCTAACTCATAATCCCTGTATTTACATTAAAGCAGGTGAAAGTGAAACATCACACCACTGGGTCAAAGCAGCAAGCTCTCCACTGGGCCCCCTCTTGTCCCAGATCTTTGGGTGACCTCAGCTGAACCGCAGACGCCAGTTGCCGTAAGTGGTTAGAAGACCACTGACAACCTGATGTGGTCTGGTGAAAATCCATGGGAAATGTGCTTGTGAAGCAAAATGGGCCCAGGAAAACCCCAGAAGGCTCCCGAAGGTCTGCAACTGTTTATTTTCTGCTGCACCCACTCCATCCCCCCTCTCTCTGAGGGAATGGGGAACTTTGTGGCACTAAGGATTGTTCCACTGGACACAGCCTTTCCCCTTTCACTTCTCCACTGGGGTCCTTTCACAAACAATATTTACTTCATCGGGCCTCTTACAGTACAAAGCTATTTCACTTGGGAGGGGAGCTATATGTTGTAATTGAGAATCTGGTCTTTTTACTGCCAGGATTCAAATCCAGGCTCAGGGCCAACAGGAGCCTCAGGAATTACTGAAATTGACTTAGTTTCCGGTTTCCCCGCTGGTGGTGTAGCAATAGCAATGGCACCTGGATCATAGGGTTGTTGTAAGGATTAAGTGGGAAAGGAGTGCAAGTCCTTTAGAACAGTGCAGGCCAGAGTCCATGTTTGGTGAACGCCAGCTACCATTAGGAACCCAGCCTGTTGTCTTGATAAAGAACTGTTAGCTCATCAACTCTCCAAGATGGCATATCTTATGCATATGTAAATTTGAGAAGTACACAGAATATTCAGGTGCCACTTCTTTCCTCCTGCTCTCTATGCAGCAATCTTTTAATGACAACTCTCAGAAGTTTCTGGAAATGAATTTTTGTGGTTTCCCTCCCCCTCAATAATGTGTTTTTCAACTCATAGTTCTTTTAGCTTGACTTTTCCTTCTTGTATCTTAAAAATCCATATTTCAAACAACTTTTAATTAGTATAAACAGGACTGGCTACATAATTTTCAGAACCCAGTTGGAGTGGCAGGAAGGCATGGGGCAGGTTCTCTATGATCCAGGCAGATGGGTGAAGGAGGAGTCCTGGAGCAGTCCATGGGTTTTTCAGGGTTTTAATTGTCTTTCTGCACCATTTGTAGTGAGGCAACCAGGTGCAGGGCAGGTTGGGGGTCCTCCTAGTCCCCACTGAATCTTGACGCTCTCTGGCATCTCTCATGGTCTCTCTGCTGCATCCCGCCACTCGGTCCTCTGCAGCCCCACCCCTGTTCTCTGCTGCTGCAGCGCTCTTATATGCTCAGTCTCTCCAGGCCCACACCCTGCTTCAGGTGCCCGCCATCAGGTACGAGTGCAGGACCACAGGGGTCTATCATTAATGCTAATGGCGGGAGGGCAGAAAATCCTGAACATTCATTTATACTACGCCAGTACAAAATAAAAATGTGGAAGCCTGTTCATAATTATTAAGAATATCAAGGCAGTGACAGTAGGCCTTAAACCATTGCAGGACCCTTTTATCAGGTCCATGAAGCTAGTACAAACATCAGCATATTTAAAGCCTTTATTTTTTAAAGCCACAGTGGGGGTTGGATACTCAATTTACACAGTAAAACTTTTTTTACTTTTATGTACAAAGGTTTGAGGGACAGAAAGTTTGTGTGCCCCAAAGACAGTTGCTTTTTCCTCCAACAGAAAATAGTTGTAAATATGACAAAAATATCTGTCTAACGACCTTCTGATAGATTTCTATAGAAGGAAATCACATCCCCTCTCTCCCCCTAGAGAAGGAATAACTCAATAATTTTACTTGTATTCCTCTATGACACTTTATTTTAATAAACATCACAGAATCTCATCTTTTAGCTGCCATCAATCTCATTAATCTCACCCTTCTATTCGTAAGGGTGTTTGCGCACTATTTATGAGCGAGATTTAACTGTTCCCTTCTCAGTGCCCCTTTGTTGTGACATGAAGAATCCCTTCCAGGGACTGAGCTTACTTTTTTGCTGTCTTCATGCTGACGCCTCCCAGAACAGAATCTGAGATAAGAATCAGTTATCAGTCATTTGTTGGGAAATGCAGGGAAGTAGGGAAGGGAAGGCAGCCCCCAAAAGGTGAATTATTATGCCAATTTACCACAGTGCTCAACTGGAAATCAACTCTGCGGAGAAGCACTGAGGTATGGTATAAAGCACACACCTGCGGACTTGGAGCTGGGGCTTTTAGACACCAACTCCCATCAGTCACTGAGAGAGAACTGCTGAGGGGGTGGAGCTAAATGCGGCCTGTGCAGTCTGGGGTCAGAAGCCTCAGGTAGAGCCGGTGGGTCTCTGCGGTTGAAAACCGGAAAGAAATTCTTCAAAACAAGACGGATTTGGGTTCCGAGTCAGCACCATGGCTCAGAAGCAGTATTTGGGTAAGTGAAGACTGTGGGTCGTTTCTCACCTGTAAAATAGAAATGCCACCACTTACCTTCAGGGTTGTTGGGATAATTACAAATGTGTGAAGCATCAGACATAGCTATTTGCATATAAAGTTGCTGCTAAATTATTTTTAATCCAAAATTTCTCAAACTGAAATATTCATAGCTACGACTTGAAGGTGTTATTAGGAGGCAGATTCTGATTCCGTACCTGGGTGGGTTGTGAGGGTCTACAGTTTTAACAAGCTCCAGGTGATACTGATGCTGTGGGTTCCTGGTCCAAACTTTATGCAGCAAGATTTAAAATAATTCTAAAATTTCTCTTTAATAACCACTGTGTACAGTAAATCATAAAATATTTCTCTGATTAAACTCTGTTGAGTTTAATCATAGCAAAAAAAAAGAAAGTTTGTTCATAACTGCGAGAGCTTTTAGATGGGACATAACAACCAGCTGTGTTAATCATCACTAATAAACTTAACTGCTTGAGAGTTCCCAGAGAAGAGTTCCTCAAGAGAGGAAGTGCAAAATGAAAAATATATAGGATAGATAAGGATTTCAGCATCATGAGAAACCTATGAAAAAAGTTGCATCATTATTAGAGAATGAGGAAAAAGCGGAGAACCCAAAGGCATATTTCTAAGTAATTCATGACACTAATGCAAGATTAATGTGATGTACTTTGAGATGTCTCCCATGTGCAATATGTTACATGGAATAGTGATGCAAAAGAATATATGTGATGTCTGTAATCTGTTGAGGAGAATGGACGTGTACGTGCAGATACTGAGCAGGAAAAATGTGATAGTTTTCATTTGTGAGAGAGCTTTGTTAGACGTGGAATTTTTTTGCTCTGAATATCTAGGGAAAATATGGTTAGAAGATGGATTTCAGTTGCGTTTCAGAAGATAGGCAAGTTCTGGTTTGAATATAGTTGGAATATAAACTTTAATAAAATGATCTATGTGGATAAAATATAGCTTGCAATTATACCTGTGTTGCTTATGATGATTCTAGACCAGCTTGCACTTTATGGAAGAATTTATAAAGGTAAGAAAAGTTCCTGTGTTATTTAAAAAATTTTAAAGAATAGTGGCTCACAACACTCTTGCTGTCTCAGCTGAGGGAGGTGGAAGAAGCAGGAGACCAATAGGAGTGTCATTGTTTAGAATGTGAAAGAAGCTATGGCGCACTTTTGGGAGTGCCTCTAGCTGAGGAGAGTCACCTTACCCAAAGTCCCATCCCTTCTCCAGATGGTCTACACCCAAAGAATGTTTGATACTGGAATGTAAAGGTTTAGCTTTCTCCAATTTTGAGCATCTCTGAAAGGGTCATTCCATCTTCAGAAATCTCCACAGGGTTGACTGAAGCTTCATTTAGACTGTATCACATCTGTTTCTTCCTCTGCCCTAGTCTGTCTTCTCCCCTTCTCTTCCATAGGTGTTCAACCCAAGGATATTCCCTAAGAAATCTCCTGCACCATAATCTCCACCCTAAAATCTTCTTCCTGGAGAATCCAACCTGTGATAGGTGGCATTCTGGTGGTAGGTGGAGGCCAGACTGCCCACCACAGTTTAGCAGTGCATGTGTTAAAATGATCATGAGTGATGAGCTGGAGAGTTTCCTGCTGGAAGAAAATATCTTAGCTACTGTTGATATCTGCTCCTGGAGAACTATGAGGGGAAATGCTAACTATAAAGCAAATAGAATTGGATAGTTTTTCTAATATAATTGAAGTTTTGGAAAATAGATAAGCTAGGAGTAAAAGACAGAAGGTCTCCTTGTAAGGCAGAAAGCAGCTCTCTCTCCCTCCGCAGAAGAGCTGAGAAAATTGAGGACCAGGCACTGCAATGAACATGAGTGATTAAATTTCAAAGGATGCTAGACTCTCTACCTCAGCAGATGTTCAAAGCCCAGGTCAGGGCCCCAGTTGAGTAAAATAAGACCCTGACATGAAGGATGGGAATACCTACTACCCCTCTCCAAACCATCAATCTTTAGAGCCCCCCAAGCTATACAGAAGTCGTTCTCTCCTCCCAATAAGGACTAGCACTCCCTTTGCTCCAAGAAAATGAAAATGCCTCTTTCTTGCAAGACAACATGTGCCCATCTCAGGATCTGGCCCAACCTACCCACTTAGCTGTGAGGTGTGTGACTAGGGTAAAGCGGCGGCAGACACAGTCGGAGGCATGCTGGGCCTGAAAAGGGAGAAAAAGGACTGTAGCTTCAAAGCAGCTGCAGGGCCTATTAATCATTTATAAACTTCAGTTGGAATTTTATCGATGGGATTGGCTTCTGAGGGTACAAGATCTAGGGATCATAAAATGTTTGAAAAGGGATTTTATCAATTTGGAAGAAGATTTAAAATTCTAGCAATGTTAGCTAGAGATGGTGAAACATACTTGAAGGATGGCTTTTACAAATACGGAAAAAGCAAAGCTCACACAAAGCAGAGTAGAAATACCGGAGTTACCATGCCAGACTGTAGAAGAGAAGTACACGTGCTAGTGCGGGTATACTACACAAGACTGGAAAACACACCAGAGACCAATGTTTCACAGGGTACACGATTGACTCATTCAATAAGCATCGCCATGGTAAGAGTAAGAAGTTCAGTGTTGGCATCCCTTAGAACTCCAAGACTAACAGTAGAAAGTGCCATTACAGAAATGAGCTAAGTGATCACAGGCCATCTCCCCACTCCCTGACACATGCACACAGTGGCAGTACTCGCCATCTGAAGCCCGCTAAATGCAACTGTCATAATGCATGGTAAGGACAAAAGGGTAATATTAGATCTGACTTGTCAAGAATTGTGGAGCTGATTAACAGAAAACAGTGTCCCTCGGGAAAAAATAAAAGTTCAACCAATAAGGGTGCAACCTAATTATATAACCAAAAGAAGTTAAGGGAGGGTGATTGCAGGGTCGACAGAAGTTGCTCCAGTATATAGTCCAGAGGCATTGTATGATTTCCAAATCTGAACCATTTTTAGGTCCTGGAACCCAAGACTGAAGAAGGGGGCAGGTATTAAGGATTTTGCACTACCAGTGTACACAGTTGTGATTTCCCCTAGTATTTTCTCCAGGGACATTAATTTAGATAAATACTGTTAGGCAGGGTCTGAGTTAACATTGATGCCTAGAGATATGAATCATTGTGGCCCCTTTAGAATGCATGTATAAGGGGGTCACATTATAAAAGAAGTCAATGGATAGATCAACATTTCAAATTGAATACTTGTGTCTTATACTCAGGAAAATCATAGTTTCTTCTTTCTTCCTCTCTTCCCATTTCCCATTTTCTGGGATGGTGGTCCTGATCTGGATTCACTGAATTTGTATTTTATGTCTTTACAGCCTGAAAGATTTCTTCAACCTTATCTTTTAGTGTTTTAGATTATTTGGCAATGAGTTTTAAAGTCAACATTTTGAGGTTTAATATACACATTTCAAAATGCATTCACTTTATTTATTTATCTCAGATGTTGTCAACTTGCCGGTCATTACATAACTGTATAATTTGGGGCGTACATCTTCACACCGCTGTTTGTGCACATGCCTCACTCACCTTCCACCAAGGTGAGTGCCCACATGCTACCCCTTACTCCCTCCCAAACCTCATTCCCTCTGGTAACCAGCATATTTTTCACAGATGTGTTTTACCAGATGGCAAACCATCTAGTAATTGTTTTTCATTTTCTGACTTATTTCATTTAGCATAATTGTCTCAAGATTCATCCATTTTGTCCCAAAAGATATATATATTTTTTAGTAACTGATAGTATTCCATGAGGTATATATTCCACAATTTCGTTATCTAGTCATCGACTGGTGCGCATTTAGGTTGGTTCCATGAAATGGTAATTGTGGATAATGCTGTTAATGAACACTTTTTGTATTAGTGTTTTCATATTATATGGAAAATATCCGGTAGTGTTATTGCTGGATCATATGTTATTTCCATTTTTTATTCTTTAAAAGGAATCTTCATTTTGTTTTCCAGAGAGGCTGTACCAGATTACGTTGCTACCAACAATGGGTGAGTGTTCCTTTTATTCCACGTCCTCACTTTTGTTGTTTCCAGTCATCTGGATAAAGACCATTCTCACAGGAGTGAGATGATTTCTCACCATGGTTTTGATATTCATTTCCCTTATAATAAGTGATATTGAGCACTTTTTCATGTGCTCATAGGCCATGTGATGTCTTCTTTGGAGAAGTGTCTAAGTCTTTTGCCTATTCCTTGATTGTGTTGTTTTTTTGCTATTGTTGAGTTGTTTGAGTTCTTAATGTGTTTTGGAAATATATAGGAAATCACCCTTGTCAGAAGGGTGATGTGCAGATATCTTCTCCCAGTCCACAGGTTGGTTGCCTTTTTGTTTTTGAGATACAAAATGACTTAGTAACAATGTTTATTTTTTCTTTTGTTTCCTTTGCTGTTGGAGTTATGTACCCCAATACATATTTGCCCTTGATGTATGGGAGTGTATCCTCCGTTTTCTCTTACGTATTTTATGGTTTTAGGTCTTATAGCCAAGTCTTCAATTAATTTTTGAATTATTTTTTGTGTATGGAGATAAGTAAGCTTCTAGTTTCATTTTTTTTTTGATGTGACTGCCCACGTTTCCCAGTATCATTTGTTAAAGAAACTTTCTCCATTGTATAATCTTGTCTTCTTTGTCAAAGATTAACTGTCCATATTTGTGTGGATTTTTTTCTGAGCTCTCTATATGATTGCATTGGTCTGTGTTTCTTTTTTTCATTCCAGTGTCATACAATTTTGATTACTATCACTGTGTAGTCTGAAGTCAGGAAGTATGATAACCTCTATTTTTTTCTTTCCTCTCAGACTTGCTTTGGCTATTTGGGGTTATTTGTGGTTTCATACAAATTTTATTTGTTTGGTTCTATTTCCTTGAAAAATGTCATTGGGATTTTGATAGGTATATCACTGAATCTGTAAATTGCTTTAGGTAATTGGGCCATTTTAACAATTTTTATATTCTTCCAATCCATGAACACAGGCTAGTTTCTATTTCTTGGTGTCTTTTAAAATTTCCTTTAAGAGTAAAATGCATACATTTTAAATTTTAAATGAGTTTAATGAGTTTTGACACATATATATGTCATGTACCTGCCACCCCAATCAAGGTTTAGGACATTTCCATTATGCCCCCAAGGTTCCCTTCCATTTATTTGTTGTCAATACACTCCCCAACCTCCAAATGCAAGTTACCACTGATCTCTTTCTGGTCACTATAGTTTAGTTTCTTCTCCTGAAATGTTACGTGAAGTGAATCGTGCAGTGTATATTTGTTGGCGTCTGACTTCTTTCACACATCATGTTTTTGAGACCACAGTGTGTAGATTGGTAGTTTGTTGATTTTTATTTTTATAATTGAGCAAGTCTTCTATTGTGTGGATATACCACAATTTGTTTAACCAGTTATTAATGAACATTTGGGTTGTTTCTGATTTGAGGATATTATGAACATGTACAAGTGTTTCTGTGTGAACATATGGACATTTATTTAGTATACACTTAGAACTGGGTTTGATGGGTCATATGATGTATAAATTTTTGTAAAAAAATCATATGGTGTACAAAGTTTTTTAAGGAACTCTCAAACTGTTTTCCAAAGTATAATGCCATTTATATTTGCCCTAGCAATATATGAAAATTCTAGTTGCTCTGAATACTCACCATTGACTATTCTCAGTTTTTGTTTGTTTTGAGGCATTCTGTAACAAAGTCAGTGTACCTTAACTTGTATTTTCCTGGTGACTACAAATGTTAACTATCATTTCCTGTATATGTTGGCCATGCCCTTATCGTCTTTATTTTAATGATCAAATTTATTTGCACAATTTTAAGACTGGGTTGCTTATCTTCTGATTATCAAATTGGAAAACTTCTATACATATTCTGGATGTAAGTCCTTTATCAGATATATGTAATGTGAATATTTTCTACCAGTCTGTGGGCTTGTCTTTGTAGTCTTCAATATCTGAAACGCAAAAGTGTTTAAAATTGGTAGAATCCATTAATCTTTTCTTTCATATTTTGCGCTTTTGTATTTAAGAAAGTTTTGTCTACCTCATGTTTGTGAATACATTTTCCTATGTACTGTAGAATTTTTAAATTTATTTTTACATCTTTATATTATTTAGAGTTACCTTTTGCTTTTAATGTGATCTGAGAGCTGAGGTTTATATATATATATTATATATATATTTATATATCTAAATATATATATAAAATATATATCTATATATAAATATATATTTATATTTTATAAATATATATAAATATACATTTATATTTTATATATATTTAAATATATATACATATTTCTTATGTCTCCATTTGCTCAAGCACTATATATTGAAAAGTCTATCACTACTAAATTATTTGAGCACATTCAATTTCTTTAATAAATATAGGGCTATTAAAATTGTTCATTCTTAATTCTCCAATTTAGTGCATAAATATATTCACGGTAGTCCCCTTTTACCTTTTAATGCCTCAAAGTGAGTCCCCTACATTTTTTATCTTGACAATGGAAATTCCCTTTTCTTTACTAATCTGATTAGAAGTTTAATAACTTTTCAAAAGAACTAGTTGTTGTTTTCATTTTTTCCTATAAATTTTTCCATTTTATTGATTTCATTCATCTTTTTATTCTACTTAGAGTTCAATTTGCTCTTCTTTCTTCTAGCTTCTTATTGTAGAATCTTGAATCATTAATTTAAACTTTTATTTTTTTCTAATTTAATCACTTAAACTCTAATTTCCCTCCAGACAGTGCTTTAGCTGAATTCTACAAATTACCTATTGTATTTTCATTAATCTAGTAAAATCTAGCAAATCTAGTAAAACTATCAATATTTCTTGTGATAATCTGTAATAGATAGGCTGTATAGAAGTATATTGCTTAATTAACAAATATTTGTGGACATTTCACTATCCCTGTCTTACTGATTTCTAATTTATTCTCTCATGGTTAGATGACATACTCTATGTGATTTTAATGCTTTAAATTTCCTTAGATTCCTAGTCCAGCATATGGTTCATCTTGGTAGTTATTCCTGTGCATCTGAAAATGTTTATACTCATCATTGGGTGGAATATAAATGTATATTTATAAATGTATAGATTGTATAAATGTGTAGATTGAGTTTGTGAGAACTGCTATTCCATTCTTGTATGTTCTTAAGGAATTTTCTATTTCTATCTATTACTGAGAGAAGAGAGTTACAATTTCCAAGTATTATTGTGAATTTGTCTATTTCTAGTGCCAATTCTGTTGTTTTTACTATGTGGTATTTTTGAAACTCTGCAGTTATGTACATTTATGATTATGTGTTCATGATGAAATGACTGAGTTAGATGAGATGTTTTTCTTTATCTAGTTTTCTTAAGATAAATGTTTATAAGGTATAACTTTTTTTTATCATTAATCTTCCTGGGTTTCTTAAGTCTATAGTGGATTGCATTTTTTCCCATTTTTTAACTGCATTTATTTTTTATTGAGAGAATATTGATTTATAACAGTTCATATGATTTAGGGGAATAGGTTCACACCTCTTCAGATGTTTGTTACCACACCACACCTACCACCAAGACGCCCATAATCCTCCACCACAGTTCATGGGGCATTCTCCCTGCTTTGTTCTTGACCCCCTACCTCCTTCTGTGGTAGGCTCAATTTAGCAGTCTGATTTCTAGGATTTGCTTAATTTAGGTTTGTCTGATTCTTTGTTTTGTTTCTTTTTATTTCACATATGAGTGAAATCACCTGGTATTATTTCACTTAGCATAATCCTCTTCACTCCCATCCATGTTGTCACAAATGGCAAGATTTCTTTCTTTTTTGTGTGCAGCTGAGTAGTATCCCATTGTGTATATATACAGAATCTTCCTATCCACCCAGCTGTCACTGCGTAGATGGTTTCCATACCTTGCTCTTGTAAATAGTGTGACAGTAAGCATAGGAGTGCATCTAGCCCTTCAAATTAACATTTTTGGGGTAGTAACTTAGAAGTAGAATTGCTGGATTTTATGGTAGATTTAGCTTTAATATTTTGGGAAATTCCGTCCTGTTTTCCTGAACCAGTTTACATTTCTACCACAGTGTATTTATTGATGGTTTCTTACAAACAGCATATAGTTCAGTTTTACTGTACCCTCATTCATTTCATTGACTGTCTTTATCTAATTCTGTTATTAGATACATTAGGATCTATTACATAAATGACAGAAAGCTGAGAGAGATAATAGTTGCTTTTTAACACTGAATGCAAGAAATATGCCCATTCTTTCCCAAAAAGTTACTTCAAATTAACTTTTTCTCTTATCAAGGTTGTAAGAATGTCACTATGTTGTTATGACCTTCTGACCAAAATAGTGGAGAATGTTGGTTTTAAGTCACTTTTGGATGTCCTTGCCACTGGCTCTTGCCCAGATGGTTCAGTGGAAGGCTGCCAGCTTTGGTGAGACTTGGCTACTCCCCTCCCCCAGTGCAGGCCTCAGCTTGGGCTCTCTGCAGGAGCTTACAAGGCTGAGATGATTAGCACTTTTCTTTGGTATCCAGGCAACTGTCTCTACCAATGATTCCATCCTCTCCAGTGAACTATGGTAGCATTAACGAGACAATTTCCCTCTTCTACTCTAAAACACAAAGCCTTATCTTTTTTCTTCAAATTATCCAATCTAGTCAATTTTGGCTTCTACAGTCAGCGATGGACATTGGAGATGGAGAAAACATGTTTTCTGATTTCTTTCTTCCCCAGGACAAGTTCATAGCTACCCAAAAGAGAAAAGGAAAAAAAAAATACACAAGATACCAGATCTCTCAATAATTGAATGTTTCCCACCCCGCCTCCCATCATGTTAAACAAAGCCATGAGTTCTTCATTAATGAAAAAAGTGTTTAATAAGACTGAGCAGGACAGAACTTTGAGGTCCTCTTATGATGAAAGCTTCCAGAACGGCCTAAGTTAGTCCTGAGCTGACGTACAGGTTCTGCCCAGAACTGCTGGAATGACTGTTGTCTAGGGGCATGTGGAGGAGTGTGCAGAGACAGAGGGTGTCTGCCTTTCCCACACAGGAAAAAGCCACTCGAGTAGCTCTTCTATTCCTGTGCTCTCCTACTGCTTACTTAAAGTTGAATAACACTGTATTTAAGATATCAATATAGAAGAAAACATAAAGAAAAAGAAAACCCTGGTGGTACTAAAGGGTGGGGAAACACAGTTGAAAAACAAACTATAAGTGCTAGTCAGTTTTATCTCCAGCAGAGAGCAGTCCGACCAGGGGGATGAACATTTATACTCAGTTTGCATCAAGCAATATTGAACTATGTGCAAAGGACTGCACCGAACACCTGTCCATGAAAAGCACCCAGAATAGTGCCTGCCTCAGCAAATGCTGTCTGTTCCCATTAGCATTGTTACTGACAAGTTTCTTTATTTCCTTCTCTCAACCTTTTTGAAAGAAATTTTTGTGATTTGCACTGAGTACCTCTTTTCTCTATTAGGGTATAAGCCCTGTAGACTAGGGACTATGTTAGGAAGGAGAATGATGTAAAGAGAGAGAGGCAGAGAGAGGCAAAGAGACAGAGGCGGGGG